>JAUZSV010426600.1:0-10474 GCA_034780495.1 Parotocinclus cesarpintoi | reverse complement strand
TAAAAAAAAATTTTAAATTAAAAGAAGAAAAGGCTAAAAAAAAAGTTTATTTAAAAATAACATTTATTTAACCTACAATTAAATTAAAATGAATTTGGTAAAAAAAAAAAAAATTAAATGAACAGAAGAAAAGGCTAAAAAAAAAGTGTATTTAAAAATCCTACAATTAAATTAAAATGAATTTGGTAAAAAAAAAAATATTAAATGAACAGAAGAAAAGGCTAAAAAAAAAAAGTGTATTTAAAAATAACATTTATTTAACCTACAATTAAATTAAAATGAATTTGGTAAAAAAAAAATTAAATGAACAGAAGAAAAGGCTAAAAAAAAAAGTGTATTTAAAAATAACATTTATTTAACCTACAATTAAATTAAAATGAATTTGGTAAAAAAAAATTTTAAATGAACAGAAGAAAAGGCTAAAAAAAAAGTGTATTTAAAAATAACATTTATTTAACCTACAATTAAATTAAAATGAATTTGGTAAAAAAAAAAAAAAATAAATGAACAGAAGAAAAGGCTAAAAAAAAAGTTTATTTAAAAATAACATTTATTTAACCTACAATTAAATTAAAATGAATCTGGTAAAAAAAAAAAATGAACAGAAGAAAAAGCTAAAAAAAAAAAAAAAATACTTACATTTTTAAATTTATTATTGTTTTAATAATAAAAAAAATATTATTAATATTATTATTATTTTAATTATTCAAATATGATCGTAGGCGGATCCACGAATAAAATAAAAAAAAAGTATAATAAAAAAAAGTCAGGCCTCAATAAATATATATAAAAAAAACCCAATAATAATACGCCTCAGGCGTCGAGAAAGGGATGGGCGGTCAAGCTCGGGGGGGGTTTGGGGGGGGGGTGGTTTTTTTTGTTTTTTTTTGTTTTTTTTTGGCCCCAAGCGTTATCACAAAAATCGAATTAGCATGGTGGAATAATAGCTCTCGCGCCTTGGTTCGCTCCGTTCGAACCCCTGTCAGGGGCGCGTGCGCGCGGCGTTATGAAGACGGATGTCCCCGTAATCGCCTTCATTGTTCTCACTGATGTTCCCGCCTTATCGGCCTATTGATCATAGTGGCACCGTCTTAATGGGGCGCGTGCCGTCTTCAAGGGAAGCCGTAGCACCCCCCCCCCCACCAATCCCAACCTCAACCCTCACCCCCTTCCTTCCCTAAATCACCCCCCCTGCCTCCCCTCCCTCCGGTCATCCCGCCAAATAGATTCGCAAACGAATCGAAAACCAAATCGGGGCCAATTCCGAGCGCGAGGTGGACACTCACGTAGCTCGTGTCGCCCCAAAACGGGACGGACGGGTCAAATCGTTGGGCGGATTTCAAAAGGAAGGGGGCACGAGCCGAATTTGTAGGGCATTTCTTTGTAAGAAAAATAATAATAATAATAAATTGGCGTTTTTTGTAATAAGTAATCGCGTTTTGTTTTTATTCTTTTTGGGGGTTTTTTGGTGATGGTTCAACCGTTTGAGGGGTTGTTTTTGGTTCCACCAATTACCAAGCGTTTGGGGTGCCCCCCCTCCGAAAAAAAAAACAAAACAAAAAAGAAAAAGGAATAAAACAAAAACAATTAACAAATCTAAACAACCGGGCCGAACTCGGGTATCTTTTTTTTTTTTTTTTTTTTGTGTGTTCTTGGTGCCCCCCCCCCCCCCAGTTGCCCCAGCAATGAACACATTGGGAGAACAGTCAATTTAATAAACAAGTTTTTTTTGTAAAAATAAATAAAAAGAATCGTCACCTTTTGAGAAAAAAAACACGCAAAGAAACAAACGAGGATAAAACTGTTTTTTTGTCATTTATTCGTTGACTTTTTTTTTGCAGTTTGTGATACAAACAAATTATTTAAACTGCTTTTTTTGGGGGGGGGGGTGTTGGTTAAAACTATCGTACAACTAAAACATCATTTAAGCGTTCGTGACGATAACAATAAAAAAAAAAACAACACAAAGGTTTGAGCTAAATGGGATAAATAAATGGTTTTACTGGTTCGGACTTTTTTTTTTTTCTAAATTCGTTCAACGTTCAAAAAAAGTAGCAAATAAATTTAAAAAGCAACAAATAAAACAGTTTTATTCTTAATCCCTCACGTGTTTTATTGGTGCCCCCATTAATACTGCTCTCAAAAAACGCTTCAAAATGAAATGTCCCAGAAATTATTATTATTATTATTATTATTATTATTATTAAGCAGTGTAGCTTATAGAGAAGAATTTTTATTGGAAATTATGTCACGTTCTACAAAACGCGTTTGCAATTCAGACAAAAACGGACATTAAATAAACAAACGCGGTTGTTTTTATTTGGTTAAACCATAAAAAAAAAATCCGTCCGCGTCATGGCCACGTTTTTTCTTACTTAGATCGCCAATTAACCCAAATATCAAAAAGTCATCCAGAGAAAAAAAAAAAGCAACTTTTTTTTTTTTTTTTAGCATTTTGGACACCATTTTTCACGACGTAGTATGGTGGGCAAAGTTGCCATTTTATTTGTGATGGACCCAAAAAATAGGACAATATTAATTTGTATTTAATAAATATTTTGAAATTGGTCAGCATTTAAAGAACTATTTTTTTCATGGCTAGCGAATTGGTTTGAAGCGTTTTTTTGGGTGCAAATTAAGGAAAACAAAATGGGTGAAACGCTTGGGGTTTCCATTGGGGTTTTTTTTTTTAGGGTGGTTGGAGCTCCTGGATTGAGAAGTTTTGAGAAGGACCTGAGGGTGAAGACCCTGGATTGTTGAGGGTGTTTTGTAGACGAGATGAGGGGGGGGGGGGGGGAGATCTGTACTGCCCTTGATTTTTCGTTGCACCTTGATAACGTGTACTTCTGTTTTAGAAGAAAGACTTTTGACTTTTTAGGCGCCACATTTTTAGTCTTGCATTCTTTTTCCTCTCATGAATCGATGTATTTATGTTTTTTATTCACCCAGCTTAGCTTATACGCTTCATTCCGTGACGTGGTTGCACCGGTTTCCTCGGCCATGCACCAAAAAAACAAGATTTCGTCGGGGCTCTTGCAGACTATTTATCTCTTCGAGGCATCTGGTACAGAAGCGTTTTCGAAAAGGCTCGCGCACGACATTTTGAAAGTACAAAACCAGCTTCATTCTTTACTCCCAAAAATGAGTGCGTACACTTTCACACACGTCCCCGAGACACTGGGTTCTGTTTACATCGCGGATATTGGACTTACAATAAACGCATATAACATTTCCTTAAGGTTTTGCGCGAGCTCGTTTGACAGTGTGTAGTCGTGGAGTAAAATCTTTGACGCTGGCGTTTCAGAGAGTCGATGATCACTGTTATTGTTAGAGAGGCCTTTCCCTTTTTATACTTTAAGCACATTTAAGAGCACACACTTTTACAGTTCTACCTGAGTAAAAAACACGCAGTTTAACTTTGCTTTGAGTATTTTTAGATTAGTCGTGCTGTGATGTAGGTGGTATTTTGCTGCAGCTGATGATCCTGCACTCGTTTACTCGATTACGCTGGATCCAGAACGCCGAGATGTTTTTTTAGGAGATGGGATTACACCTAAAGGGAACCTGGGGCAAAAGGGACTCGCAGCACGCCTTTATACGTTCAGCTAAAAGAAGACAGAGAGATTCCGGCGGAAACGTACACGCGGCGCTTACAAACCGTAAGGAAAATGAGCACAGCCGTGATATTTATCTTATATTAAATACACCAACAACAAAAAAAATCACTCCTGTGCTGCTGTGAGAAGCTCGGCGACACTTCGATAGTAGAAGACGTTTCTAAATCGGGAAGAAAACGTGATCGATCGAGCTTCTGATGCGGTTTAAAACTCGTATTATACAGAAGGTGCTTTAGAAATATAAAGTATCTGCGACGTTCTCATTATGTAGGTGGATGAAAACAAAGCACACTTGAGTTTAGAGAGCGTGATCTTAAGAAGCTCAAAAATAAGCAAGCGTCGCCGCTTTACTAAAACTCCACCAAGGGTTTCTCACAAAGGCTTTTAACCACAGGTGACGTACAGAACCACAGTCAGAGAGTCAGACCAACATTTCTTTCGTCGCTTGGCGTCCTGAGCTCTACAGATCTGCCCCGAGTTCCTTAGTAAGACGGAAACCATGAACCTTAGACGCAGCTTCGCCAAATTTATGCTCATGAAACAGAGCAAAACCAAAAAGAATCACCAGAACAAAGGTTAATGCTGGGTATTTATTTTATGAAGGACTTTTATTTGAATTTTATGAAGCGTGTACGCCACTGACGCTGTTATTCCCGTTAAGGAGTAAAGACAGAAGAGTGTGAGGGAGTGTGAAAGCGTTTTACTACTCCCACTTCTGCTCCCTATATTTAGAGAATAGTGATTAAGCGGCCGTTTAGGACACAGCCCATAAACATGACTGCCTCGTATGGCCAAGATGGGAAATTTAATTGGATTAACTACGTTTCAGTAACGATTTGGTTAAAGTATGGCACACGGTGAGAACATGCTAAACTCCAGTCGGGCTGTAAGCAAAACAGATCAGCGAAACTTGGGCCAGGTTTCAGGATTTAAATCTTCATAGTGCGTCTGACCGAATTAGGACGACGGAGAGCTTTTATTTTGAAAGGTCCACGCATATAGCAACATAAACCCACACATTGTAGTGCTAAGCTACATGAAACGTCTTACTTATTAAAGTTATTAAACACATTTAAGCAGAATCAATCATGTTAATCATTTGCAATGCGATAAGCAGCTATTGTTTACACATGAATCCCAGTACTAAACATTTCCGTTTACGTAAACAAACCTGAGCTGCACGTTAGCGCTCATAACAAGCTGCTAACATATTTAGCTTAGCATACGGAGTTCTGAATACTGTTTCTGGAACTCTTAGGAAATTAGCCAGGCTAATTAAGAGCTTAATTAAAGCATCTAGTTAATGCAGCAAGATGAGAATGATTTTAAAAAAAACATAGCAGGAAGTGTGCTGAATGCTGTTTCTAAAACTTTTTTTTTTTTTAAACTTGCCCAGATAACAGAAACGTATCCCAACTCGTAGGGGTCTAGCCAAACTAGCAAGGCACTGAAGAGTAGCTGGATTAGCTAACAATAATCTAGGGGAAAATATCCCTGCTAGCGAAATATATAAGAAAATAATCAAGCTATCAAGAAATTATTAAGATACGAATCCAGCTAAAGCAAATGGGTCCAGCGAAGAAGAATCCAATCAACAAATCCAGCTAACAAAATCAAAATAAGCTACAAAACTATTAAGGAACCAGATCAGCTAACAGGTAATAGCCCAGCCAACTAGAAACAGATAAACAATCTATTAAATCTATTAAAGAGTAAAACTAATCTATTAAAGAGTAAAACTAATGAACTATTCCAGCAAAAAATAAACCGTAATTTGATCGATCTATAAAGATAGGACTGAGATACTAATCCAGCTAACGAGGTAACGAGGCATCACAGTTCCTACTACATTTTTGAAACGCTTACGCTTTACCAGTACTTTAGGTTGGCAGAATGTCATGTGCTCCAGCTTGAGATGTTCTACTTACTTGTGCCAAGAACCACCTTTGTATCTTGGTGCCCTACTGGCACTTGAGTGCAACCTTGCCCGAGGCGGGATATGAACCGGGATAGCTCATTAAGTACTGTACCAGTTTGATACCGGTTTGTTCCCTGTCCACCCAAAGTCCATTCAAAGTCTGGTTTCCTTAACCTTGAGACTGGGCGCTCCTCAGGGACGGGTTTGGTATGGTACGGTCACGCGAAGCCCTTACGAGAACTTACTGGTGCCAGGAACCACTTCAGACTTTAGTGCCAGGGGAACCCTACTGGATTTGGGTGGCAGGAACTCTGAACGGACCATAGTGACTGACAGAGCTCACCATGCTCTGGGCAGGTACATATCCCACCTCTGGTGAGGTAAGTTCTGCCTTCGGTAGGAGCTCCAGAGCTCTGGTTTCCTCATAGCTTAGGGAAAGGTGCTGAGTTTGTGGTCACGTTACAAGGCCAGAGGTGGCACAGTTACAGGTCCTACTACATTTCTAAAGTCAGTAGGTTCTCCAGATTGTCATGGGATACGACTTGGCACCGTCGACCGAAGCTCTGAAGTTAAAGTCGTGTCAAAACAACGACGGAAAGACAAAAGTGAGCGAGATACTATGAGGACAAGCGTGATGTTGTTCTGGTCAGAATAAGCTTTCTGATGCAGTGTGGTTACACACACACACACACACACACACACACATGTATACGAGCTCTCATTTTTCCATTCGAAGCTGACAGATGGATATATTAAAGAAAGGCCCGGAAAAAAAAATAAAAAAAATTCATGAAAAATGATCCGCGCTTTGAGAGTTCGAGTGCCGGCGCTATTTTGCGAGGGGAGTCGCTCGTTTTTTTTGCAGCGTGTCATTTTCTATTTCACGTGGAGAACAAATGGGAGCGGAAAGGTTTAGCATAAAAGAATACTTTAACCTGCTGGGAGGCAATTACGAACGCGAGGCAGCGTGCACATGTTTAGCTGCAGCCCAGCTGACATTCAAGCTTCTTAATCATTTTCTGAGGACATTTCATCTCTGCCTTCACTCTCTTACTCTATCTCACTCTCTCTCTCTGAAAAATTCACTTCTCGCTCGGCCCGATGCCCGACTAATGAAAGGGCTAAAATTTACTCGTCGGTGTGATTTAGGAAGGCAAATGTTCATCTTTCATTTCAATAAGCCATTATTCAAATTCCGAAGTTTAAACAAGATTAAAAATTATCCTCCTTCAAACGGGAGCTTATTAAGAAAGCCGTTTAAAATAGAATTTGCTTTATTAGGAAGCTAATTTGAAGACGGGGGAAGGATTGAATGACCGTGCGAAGCGAGAGAGGCGTATTAAATGCATATTCATATTTCCGGCGCACAAAGAGCTCGAGTTCTTTTAAAGCGTCTCTCGGAGATTATCCAGCCCAGGAACATGCGAGATTGGACAGATTTAGATTTATAACGTAAGCAGTTTAATGAAGAGCGACTGGTTTTGTGCATGTAAGTAACTCCGATAGATAGATTACAATACCCAAGATCACAGTTCTGTTAAAAAAATAAAGAGCGCTTTACTTTACTTAAACAAAATTGGTCTCGTTTACATGGTTTCGTGTTCGGGTAAAAAAAAAAATCAGGCCTAGGCTTGGGTGTCGTTTGCATTCAATCAATTCTCTTTTTTAAAATAAAATTCATTTTTTTGTTGTTGTTGTTCGTGTTGCCTCCAATATTAACGGTTATTTTATTTTTTATTTTCTGACCCACCTCTTTGCTCCGGTGTGCCCTGTAACACTGACACGCCCAAACTTTATATACATAAGACACTGGCGCCTGGGTGGCACCGCAGCAGTACTTTAGCCCACCGCTGTGGAGGAGTGAGTTTGAGTTCTGTCAGGGCTTCCTTCACGTACAGGCACAGCTGGCTGTCTCTGAGTGAGGGGAGAACAGCCTGGGGATCATCCCTCTGCGATGCAAAAGTGACCATCCGGACAACACAGGGCACTGGTGCAGGTGTGCCCCGGATGTGATGCCAGTCCGTCTCAGTACTGACTGTTTTGTTGCAGAACCGCTCACGCCAATTGTGCCTGTACGTGACCTACCCATGTCCCTGGGGAGGTGGGTTGGCATGACAGACAGCTGTGCCACCCGATTGGCACTACTATATAATAATAGTTAAGGAGGTGTAAGAGCAGAACGCAGGAGGTTCGACGTCGCTCATAATGCATTAAGCTCTGTATTAAATGCCTCATAAGAGGATCAGGAGGGGGCCAGAACTTATGCACATGGCTCATTTGATGCCTAATATGTTCTACTTGGCGTGTGCCAATATAAAATATGCCAGTGTTTTTCTGCAAAAGTTTCTGCACTCATTCGTTGATGCAGTTTGCTTAAGTTTCTGAATAAAAGAAGGTTTTTCAGAGACGCGTTCCTCGCCAAGCGACTGTCTGGACGTCTCGAGCCCTTACGCAGATGCCCGCCGTACACAGATGCCAACACTCCAGCGCTGAAGTAGTATGTAGTGGCACGCTTTGAAATGTGAGAGTGTTTTCGCTGAATCTTTCCTGTCATCTTTGGTAATTAACACAGAGGCGAGCGGCAGGCGCAGGCCCTGCGAGGCGGCCCGGGCTCCTCGGCACCGTGTGGGGTTTGGACTAAATTAGGTTCTTGCTCATTATTAAGGGCATTTAAATGTGTGCCAGGGCCACAAAGGCAGCGAGTAAATTGTCTCCGATGCCGCGGGAAACCTTTGCAAACAAGGAGCGGGGAAAAAAAGAGGTTATTAAAACCGGGAGCCGGTGTCATAAGCCGCTCCAGTCGCTTCTCCCCTGCCGACGTGGGACGACCCTGAATATTATTTCACAAGACCCATTTCCCATGATCCCTCCGGCTGCTTTGTGGTCGACTCGACTGCACTGGTTTGGAGAGAACTAAACGAGAGAGGGAGTGAGAGTTTGTGTTCGGTTTGTCTTCGCCCGCAGCTGGACCGGCCGAAACGGCCTCTTTTACCCCCTATTCAGTAGCAAACTGCTTCTTTTTTAATCGCCCCCTCACTCTCGCACCCTCACCTCTCTCTCTTTCTCACTCTCTCGCCCTCTTTTACAGTATTTGAATATTAATGAGCTTTTCACCTTTTAAGCAGATGGCTCAGCCTGGATCTGTCCGTGAAAGTGCACCACGAGGTCTCCGTCACGTCTTGCGCTATTTGTTTCAACTACAAGTGCTTCAGGGGGTCTGGGCTGGGTAAGAGAGGGGGGTGTTAGGGGTGCGAATCTGTACAGCACAGCCTAACCTAAATGAAGCTGGATCACGAGGGGCGAGGGGCGCCGGAGTCACGCCTTTGTCTCGCCCCGGTATTCGTCACCAGACCCCAAACTGTAGGCCTGTCTCGTAAAACGATATGCTGCACGGAGGAACCCGGTGAGAATTCCAACGCCCCTCCTGAACCAATTCAGTCCGGATTAAGGTCCGACTCCGGATATTCAAACCCAGAACCAGGTTTAAGCTTGAACAGGACCAGTGTTGCTCGTTTCCTGATCCAGCGGGGCTTTGTGTGAAATTTCAGCCCGAACGATAAGCTTAGTCGTCGAATACGAACTTTTAATATTTCTAACGGCCCGAAGCCGAGGGTTCAAATCCCGAGACTTGAGCAAGACCCGTAATCCCGGAACCCCCATACTTGTGCCCACACATGACAGAAACAAACCGGGACTGGCAGGGGTAAGCTCCTGCTGATACACCACTTCAAAATGGACCTCCAAATGAACCTCACCTTGCCAGAGGCGGGGTATGAGCCTGAGAGGCACAACGCTGTGGTTCATGCTATTCAAGTCCTCGTGTTCAGCCCCGGCATCGTTACTGTTATGTTACCGCCTTTCGACCTGAACATATCGGAGTTATTTAGAGAGGGAATTTCTGTATCACCCTAAAAAAACCCATTAAATAAACAAGAAGGTCCAGGCTCACACCCTGCTTGGCATTCGTTCCGGCTTTCGTTTTTTCCGACCCCACCCAAACGGGACGTGTAGGAGCTTGATAAGGAGTCGGCGTGATCGGAATATCACGATATTTCCAACGGATTAAGGACGAAGCTCTCTAAAGAGTGGAGACACTCTTACCGCTCTCTTGCTTGGGGCAAATTCCTTTGGGAGGCGTCAGCAGCCTCTCGTCCTCAGGCGTCACCTGGATTCCGACCTCGACCGGTTCCTCCACCTTCCTCAGTTCGGAGCGAGGCGGCGAGGGGCTGCCCCGATCCGCCATCTTGTCGTAGCAGCCGGGCGCCCCGGCCGGGCCCTGGCACTGCTTCTTCTTGTGCTCGATGAAAAGCAAAATGTGGCCCAACGGGAAGGTTTCCTGGCACTGGCCGCAGGTCAGGAGGTCGTGGTCTCCGAGGCCAGGGGGCAGCGGGGCCACCATGTTGGGCTCCAGAAGCGTGGGGGTGTGGGGGATGAGTTCGGACAGAGAAAGTTCAGCATCCACATGCTCGGCTACCGCTACAACAACAAAAAATCACAAAAAACACAAAGGTTATTAGTTATACATTAGGGATTTAGGACGTACAGACAGGGTGGGTGGTATAAAAGGATTGGCACCGACCGGGCTAGACGGGCACGAAAAGTGTATCGTGTTGTACGTGTTAAAAAAAAAATTATAAATATATATTTTAGTAAAGCAAACTAATTTAAACATGTGGCACAGCATAATAATAATAATTTTTTTTTTTTAATTTTAAAAACAGATTTTAATTTGATTTCTATAAATTTTTTCATGACATGGCATGTTTATTATTCTGATTAATATTTTTTTTAATCGATTTAACATGTTTCATAATTATTGATCATATTTATCTGTTTTATTTTGTCGATTTTATCTTTTATTTCTTTTTAATTTAAGGCTCTTGGTTCTTGTGAAATATATATATATATATATATATATATAAACATTATGTAATATATA
>JAUZSV010426589.1:0-10474 GCA_034780495.1 Parotocinclus cesarpintoi | reverse complement strand
TGTGTGCAACTAGGGTTGCTCCTGAACTTGCCAGAGTTGCCAGGTGGGCACCGGCTGGTCCGCGACCCTGTGTGGATTAAATGGAAGATAATGGATGAATGGATCTTAGCATCTTCTGTGGCTTTGTGGTAAGAGCCAGGTGATGGTAATGGCAGTTACTGGATATGACATGGAGTTGATCATGAATTACCAGACAATTCAATTAGGAAATGTAGGAAACATTTTAAAACATACATACATATACCATTTGCAGAGTATACAGTGAATTTCTGCCAGTTTCCATCTGCCCATTTCCAACTTTTTCTATTGATTAAATATACATTTATGCTTTGAGAGCGGCTCCGGAGAAATCCAGGAAACTCATCTGTTTAAGATTTGACAGTATCAGCTATTATATTCAAGACTCTTTAAAGCCATCATGCCATCTCACTTTAGTCTTAATTAAGTCTGCTCATCCAGGTGTATGTCATTCTGTTTTTAATCCATCAATTATCGTCCACTTAATCCACACGGGGTCACAAACCATCCTGTACCCGAAAACTCTGGGCTCAAGGGCAATAAAAACCACAGACGGGTCACCAATCCATCGTAGGGCACACACACACAAACAGTCATGCACACAGTCACACACTGAAGGCCACTTTGAGAGACACTAATTAACCCAACACAGACGTCTTTAGACTGGATTCTATGAAGGTACAGTGGTGTATGTATCATTTTTAACTAGTTTATCCTAAACCAGATAACTTTGTCTTGCCCACAAAAGGAGCAAAGCTTGTGTGCTGGGTGGGGTGGTCTTATGGGAGCATGGTTCAGTCAGGGTGGTTTGAAAGTAAACTTGAGAGAGACTGACAAATAGACTCTTAAGACATGTATGATATTGTTTTCTGTCAAAACATTGTCAAACTGCATATGACATCGAGTCTTACTACATACTGTGTTTGACTCGTGTTAAGCTGATTCTCAATATAGTTCCTGACCATTAAATAAAAGGCCCGCATGGTGTCACAGCGAGAAGCACGAGGCTGAGAATCCTGAGAGCTCTAGTAACTTTTTACATTTTTAAAGAGAACTGCGCTTTCGTTCTGCACTCCTGATCAGTTGAGTCGGATCCGTTTACTGCATAGAATTTTATTTAAAGGGCAGTGTGTGTATAACAGATTTGCTTTGCATGACTGTATCCTTAATTAACTGTGATGTTAATTAACTTTCAAAATGATATGCATAGCTGACAGCTCAATTAATGGTTTGACAGTTTGACATTAGTATTAGTGCCTTGGTCATGGTTTCAAGTTTTCATGAAGCCTCTTGCATGCTAAGCCAATTCTGGAGTGCATAATGAGTGATTTGTTCCATGGCTTTATGAGATTTTTTTCTGTTGTGTGTGGTAGTTGTGTTGTGTTTAAACCCATTTTGCCTGAAATCACTAAAATGATGCAATAGGTGTACCCTGGCCTGTTTCACATGAAACAGCCCCCATTCCCAAGAAGCACTGTTAGTGAGTTAGGAGCCAGTGACGAGGTTGAACAAATATATATGTTCCAATATTCTCCTTTATAATATACATCCCCAAATAAGAAAAAGTCGGGACAGTATGGAAAAGCATGTAAAACCACACACACACACAGTGTTTCTTAACTAAGACCGTTATTTCCTTGCACACAGTATGAACAGTAATTATTCCATACTTTTTCTAGTCAACATCATTATATTTATTAATAAACATCCATACCTGGCTCAAAGACAAATGTATTTGTATAGCGCTTTTTACAATGGCGCACTGTTTACAACATTATATTATCTTAAAATGCCAATCACAAATTGAGCAAGCCTAGGGTGTGGCAAGGAAAAACTCCCTGGATGTAGAAGGAAGAAACCTTGGATGGCCCAAGACTCGAAAAGTAACCCATCCTACTTGGGTGGCCTAAATATTGATGTAACTAAAATAGGTACGTTTGTATAAATAGTAAAATTATGTAAATAATACAATTTAAATTAAATAACTAAATAGATTTAAGATAATTAGTCCTCAGCAGGAAGTTCTTGGATGCACATCGTCTCCAAATAACTAAATAATGAAGGGACTGCACTCTGGTGTGACTGTGGCATGATGGAATGCCCCAGTCACACCATGATGATAGATAGATAGATAGAAAACCAGTAGATTGATGCTGAGGTACATGTATTTCAGGTCTGCCACACATAGAAAAATGTTGCTATTCCTTTTCCCCACACTAAGAAGACATTTTGGCAACAAGGATACCAAGCGATGTAATGTTTCAGGTCTTATTTTGTCCTATTCTTCTTGCAAACGCATCTTAATCACCTGCTAAGAGACCCAGATCCATGTTAAAGCTCGTTTTTAAGCGATTACATTATAACAGCAGTTTTTGTTAAGTTTTACATATAGCACAACGATCATTCAGAACTTAAGACAAGTCAACATAAGCAAACAAACTCCTAAAGTTCAAGTCTTATTGAAATTACCAATCCCAAATATTTTAGTGCCATTAGCAAAAATATACAGGCTAATAAATTTATAGCCAGAATACGTCATAGCTTCCGTCAATGTTTTGCCAAGAAAAGCTTGTAAAAATCGACAATTAAGCTCAAATTAAACTGGAAACTATCTCCATAACTGATGTCCACCCCACTTGTTTTGGGTGTGATAAATATTAATATACAGCATATTCTTTATAGCTAAAAGTATTATTATTATTGGCATGTTTTTTGCCTGCACAAACCTCAGCACCTTAAAGGTTCCTGCAATTGGCTGTAGAATTTCCCTTGTCGCTAGATTAAGGATAAACAAAGTTGAGCAGCTCAGCTCCGTAAACTTACAGTGATACAGCACCATGCAGGCAATGCAAACTTTTCAGTTGTGTGACTGAACTTGGAAATAAATTATGTTTACACAACTTAATGTACAGCATTTCAAAGGTAAGATAAAATTAGCTCTTACATGTCCGTTTGTCTGAGATGGCTAGTTGAGATTATAATGATTTTGTGTAATGAGTGGTGCTCACATTTATCTGTGATGTTTCTGCTGATAAATGTTTGTTAGCTTGTGATTATGCTTTTTTCTATTTGTGGGTCATCACCTCTAATTATCACCTCTCCCTAAAATACTTCAGGCAACACCCCACTAACACTGATTTTGCCCCCAGGTCAAATCTCAACTAAACTAGCCCAACAGTTGCTCCTTAATTTAAGTGGGTTGCTATAAATGAAAATGCAGTTAACTTAATAATACCTGATTTGGTCTAACATTATCTCCGTATCACCTTTTACTCAACAACCTTCTGGAAAGGTTGTTTTTGTGTTTTTTTATGTTAATCCCTCTGTGTAGCATCGAGAATTCAACGATTTTCATCTTGTAATAACTTTGTATCTAAATATAACAGCGTTAACTTGTTATCTCCTGGGGCCAGTCATCTATCATTATTACAGAAACAAATTAGAATCTCAGCATAGGGCCACTGACAGGGCCCAGTCTCTATTAAAAGGCCTGCAGGCAATCATTAACTATAAAAGGTATTACAGCACAATGATCACACTTGCCTCATTACTGATGAGCTAATTATGTTTAAAATCGGAGCTTAGAGTAGGAAATATAAAAGTTTGCAAAAGAGGCAGAGAAAATCGGTTCTTCTATTAGACCCTGACATGCAAGACTCTGAAGAACATCATAAATAGCAGATGGCCTTTGTTATAAAATGGCTTGCACTGTTTCACAGCTGTATTCGACTCCTGAATTATTGCTACCTATCAGTGATGATCATTAGATAAACAACAGATGAAGGAAGGGACTTTTTGCATGGGTACTCAAATAGACTATAACCTCCCAAAACATGACAGCGGGTGGAATGACTAAGTAACACGTAGGTGTTGGTGTAAGTGTTTGATGCCCCGTAGTGGGCCTTGTCCAGGGTGTATCCCCCATTGGTGTACAATGTTTTCCAGACCTACAGATTTATTCTATCAAATTATTATGAGCCAAATGTTTAGATTTAAACTTATTTGTATGTTTATTTGGATTTATTTAACATCGCTGTCAGAATCAATGGCCATTTTAGCAACAGGTGAAAGTTACATTGAACCTAGTCACATTCGTATATATATATATATATATATATATATATATGGAAAAATATTCAAACTACACACAAAATATATCCTGGTCATTCCACCTGGGATCGAACCCAGAACCATCTTTTTGTAAGGTGATGCTGTTTCAAACTGAGCCACAAAACCTACCTTGTTTTGTAATCTCTAACAAGGTTCCATCTAAAATCCATATATAGTTTTACACTCCTGACAGATAAGAATGTAACCAGGAAAGTAACCAGGGTTTGTGCTAAAACATCCTGGTACTTTATGATAAAATCAATCTTCTCAAGAGCCCTTAAGCAGTAGACATAAAACAGCCTCAACCGTCAGTCATCAGTGATCCACCACTATGTGTTACACAACATTAAAAGCTCTTTAGCACCCAGTCCCAAAACATGTTGATAGTGTGCATGATCAAATCTTTTTATTGAGGTCTGAACACAACACGATTCCAGCTGAAGCTCCGTTGACAGTTGGGGTTCAGATGCTGCATTTTATGACATTAAATCGTCAATTGCATTAAATCATTAATTGTCTTATCTGCTTATCCTAGTCAGGGTTGTGGGTGTGCCTATGCCTACCTGGTGGCACAGGGCGCAAGGCAGGAACAACCCTAGACCCTAGACTGAAATTGCGGTCAGTAATACTCTTCTGTGTACCTCAGTTTCAACGAGTGGTTATGTCAGTTTCTGTTACCTTTCAACATTCTTATCTGTCCCCTTGCATCAGCTAAGCATTTTCAGCCAGAGAACGGCTCATTTTTGGCACACTCTCTGTTAGCTGTAGAGATGTCTTTCCCAGTAGATCAGCAGTTTTTGAAATCACTTTTGAAATCATATTTATTCCCAGGTCATCTTGACCATGTCTACATGCCTAAATGCATTAAGTTTCTGCCATGGGACTGATTGATTAGATTTGTGATAATGAGTAGAAGTGAACGGATGTACCTAATGAAGTGGCCGGTTAGTGTACAACAGTAGTCAAATAATCCAGCTAAAGCTGAAAGCCAAAATCAATGAACAAAGCCTGGAAATATCATTTAAATACCTGTGAACATTGACTTGAATATAAGCAAGTTGTCCACCGAGTGGGAGGACTGTTCTGCCAGTGTTGGCAAGGACACAAGGAAGATTTAAAACGATGGCCTTGTTTCTGCTTATTGGTACTTTAAACGCATACATAACATCATCTGGTTAGTTTGTGTTTCGTGTTTCTAGTGATGAAGGACAAAATGATTTTAGTCTGAACTCATTACGAACTGGTAAAAGTAGAGTCCCTCCATAATAAGTGCAATAAGAAATGAATCAGGGTATTTTATTTAAATCAATTTATACATTCACAATATATACATTAACAATTATGTCATTTAGCATTCTTATCCAGAGTGACTCACAGATGGCCTTGCTCAATGACCCAAACACGGGTAGCTTGGCAAATGTCAGATTTGAATCCTGGACATTTTAATCCATAGTTCTGTATCTTCACTGCTAAACCACCACCAGAATATCCCCAGATATTTTTAAGAGTATCACAGAGATATTTAAAAAACAATAAAAATGCAAAACGTTGAAAAACAACTGGAAAAAAGGTAAATTCTTTAGTTGGTTGATTGGAAATTTGAGTCCGATGTGGATGTCATTGTTCAACATCTATGTAAATCTGTTGCCTTAAGCAATGCCAAAGTAGAAAAAAAAAATATGAGAGTATTAAAATGTGGATTCTGTTTTCCATTGTTCTGCCTTGGTTGGGCTCTTTCTCTTAAGCACCCACAAGAGAAATCCGCCTTTAACATTCAAGTCAGGTTGTGTTGGATAAAATTAAAATAAATTCAGTTCGACATTGTTGCAAAGCAAAATGCAGGCAGTAGTACAAAGGAAAAAACTTCTTGAGATGTGTTAGGAAGAAACCTTGAGAGGAGCCAGGCTCAAAAGAGGAAACCCTAACCCTTCTCTGGGAGACTCTGGAGACCAAGATTTTAATAATAAGCTTGTTAGATCTGATATAACAGCACATAGTGATCTGATAGTATTTATAGTTATAATGTCTTATAATGTTTTTGTCATATGTAGCAGAATATTAAACTAACTTAATGAGCAAATGTATTTACGTATTACAGTTTACATATTTTATTGTACAAGGTGCTTTACAAAGGAACAAATCACAAAATGATTCATTGGTTTTGATCAAAACCACTGAGCTAAAAGCTTTTTTCTGAGGATATTTTTCAAATGAAACATCCCATAATTAAATATCCTCTCAATTTTTATAAACACTGTAGATAAGCCATAAAAGACACTTTTTTATTGTCCTACATTAAAAAGTGTCCTACATTTTCCAGCTATATTTATGCACTTTTTTACAACACTCAAGTAACAAGAAAAAGGCAACAGTTCAGAAAATAAAAAATAGATGTATTACATATGGGAGACCCCCCCAAACCTCCCATGACCCCGCCCCCCTAAATAAGGTTCTATATAAGACTTTGATTATAAGTCACTTGTTTATGCTATAGCCTTAAATTAAAACACAATAAAAATGCATTTTTCTATTTTTTCTACAGGTTTATTTGTGCATTTTTCCTTACAACACTCAGATAACATGAAAAAAAGCAACAGATCAGAAAATCAATACTATATGTTTTGCATATGTTATGGAAGAATTGGGGCACTGTCCAAGGTTTTGTAAATCTAGCTTGTGAATTGGGTTTTGTTTTTACAGTTTGGAAAAAGGGATGCATGCTTTCAGGAAATGTTTCTTGGCAACTGAGAAAAACTGAAATATGGAGATCACAATGCAGGGACGGGGGTAGCACCGCTGCCTCACAGCAAGAAGGTCCCGGGTTAAATTGGCCTGGGTCGTTTCTATGTGGAGTCTGCATGTCCTCCCTGTGTCTGTGTGGGTTTACTCGGGGTACTCCAGTTTCCTCCCACAAACCAAAAACATGCTTGTTAATTGGTGTCTTTAAAGTGGCCCTTAGTGTGTGACTGTGTGCGTGACTGAGTCTGTGTGCCATACGATGGATTGGGGTGGGCACCTGGATATGGAAGAACTGCTCATAAGTAAAGAGCTGAGCAACTTTGACATTAACAAGGGGCAATCCGTTATGGCCAGAAGACTTAGAAGGTTACAGCCTTTTCTAAATTTCTAAAAAAGCACATTTTGTAGCTCTGCTAACTCTGATAGGTCTTTAAATCTTCACTGTTTCTGGTCTTAATCATTGTTATTAAGACAAAACATGCAACTTCTTACTGAACACTATACTGACTTAACCACTTTGGTTGGTATCCCATCCTCTCATGTTGGCAAGAAGGTACCAATTCATGGCTGCATGATGGCGAAACCAGGGGGCATGAATCACTTTATCAGCTTTTGTTTTTGCAGTATCATTTCCTTCATGAGACGCCATCACTCATTCACTGCTCAATGCCAGATAGACCTACCTGCACGCTTTTTTACAGTATTTGAGCGAGGATCAAACCTGGGTCACTGAGACTGTGACGTGTCAGCGCTCCCTGTAGCATCATAAAACCACCTGAGTGTGCACGTGTGGCGAATATACTGCGGCCACTTGTTGTACACCCTCACTCTAAATGTACAAAGTAAATACACGAATAAATAATTCATTATGCATCTATGCATTTTTCCTTGATGGATGTACCCTACAGTGCACACAGACTCTCATTTGATTAGCACACTGTGAAAACCCTGGTTTGTTCTACAAATGCGGATGTGCTCAGCATTTTAATGCAGCTATTTCCTTTTAAAGGAGAAAGTTCAAGCGTTTCATTCTGAAGTCTTTCAAAATGCGTGAGAGAAACACGTTAACGCATTCGAGGGCAGTGACGCAAGTGCTTGAGAAAACCTGTAAGGCAGTAAAATGAAAGATTTAAGCATTTTCTGGTCACCTATGATCAAAGAAGGTGGGAAGGAAAGAAAAGAGGCTTTAACGAGAAACTGTACCGCATTCAGTGGAGAGGCTTTGGGTTTGCAGAACATACGAACCTAATTAATAGTGACATGTCGGAATATAGGCATTTATAAGGCTCTACAGGATCACACAAATGATCAAACAGCTCTATTTAAGAACTTGATGGCGACGGCATTCTTAAAGTCGAGATTCTGCGGCAGATCTGTAAAATAAATCAAATCCAATCACCTACCGTTTTAGTACAAGGTTATCGTATGCAGTTATTATTACATATGCAATTATAGAGATTTTAATTATCTAAATTACCCCTTGGTGTGTTGAAGTGTGAATAAGGAAGTGTTAATGAGTGTGAGGAGACACCTTGTATGAGGTACCATTGCCCTACTTCTAGTACAGTATTGCTGTTTTCTATCAAAGTGTTTGATTCAATATCAGAGGCCTTACGAATTCTAATAGAAAATAGATGTCTTGTATACATGTATTTCCTGTCTGAATGACAAAAAGTAGTACGAGTGAACCCGCTGACAGAACGGCAGGCAGAAAACGTTTTTTTATTTGTATTTGGTAAGCATTTTCATATTTTTTTAAAGAAAATACAACGGTAGGATTTCCTGTACTGTGTTTAGTACAGTACTAAATGTTTATATATTCTGTAATAATTACTATTACTGTTTAAAATTATAATCTGTCAGGACTGCAAGCTTGTCCTAAGTGAAGATTAAAGGCCTCAAAGGTCCAGCAGTGGTCCTGGTGGTGTGGACCTCAAACATCTGATCAACTGTCTGTTGGTGCAGAGTTAAAGTACAGATCTTTATTTAGAGTTATGCAATGATGGTCGCCCAAAACATTCACCTAGGAAAAAATACAAAACTGTTTCCTGCTTCAAAAAACATTGTGAAACTGTGTTTATTCCTTGAATATCATACTATCGTATAGTGTGGAATGCCCTTTTAGAGACAGCTGTGCTACAAATGGACTAGCCCTATCTGACCTAAAGGCTCTAATCTAACCTCGCTCTGTACCTCTTGATCTTTTGAAACTCTTGAAACTCAAGCATGGCTTTACTGGAGCCACCCTTCAAGGAGAACAAGCATCATGATTCTCTGTACTAGCACCAAGGTGGTGAAATGAACTGCCAGTGAAAGTCTAAATGGCTAAGACTCCTGCTGTCTTCAAACAGTGACTCAAAACTTACATTTTCACTCAGCGCCTAAGCACAGACCAAGATTGCACTTACATTTTTAAATTATAAAAACCCATCTCTTTTTTAGTGTTCCTTTTCTTCACTGTTATAGAGTTCTTTTTGGTTTTACCTACATTAACTCCCAAAGGATTTGAGATGGATGATGATCTGGGCCTGTGGGATATTAAAATGAGGCAATGTCTACTGGCACTTCTGTTAGTTGTTATGCGCATCTGCTAAATGCTGTAAATGTTTTGGTCTGGGTCACTTCTGGACCCTAACCCAGAATACCCTGTGGAATTCACTGTGGACAGGGCACCAGTACATTCTCAACCACTGATTTGAACCCAGGTAAACCTATTCAAGACAAAATATTTCTGCAGATTGTAAAGCACGAATGCTCTCTGTTTGACGCATTTAATAAAGATGATTAATTAAACATACAATTTTGAAAGTCCACAGCCTGATATGAAATTTAGAAAATAATTAAATGAGTCAGGAGAAAAAAATGGAAGATTAAGAACACTCACACAGAATCTCAAGGTCTGGTCAGGTATGCAAAACATGCTTAAACCTTTAAATCACTGCTAATCACAGGCAGGAATCTTCAGCTGGAATGGCAGTAATAATGCACTGGTTCACTGTGCAAACTACAGTGGCTTTCAAAAGTATTCATCTCCCTTGAACTTTTCAATCTTTTGCCACATTTCAGGCTTCAAACATAAAGATATCACATTCAATTTTTTTGTGAAGAATTAACAACAAGTGGGACACAATCGGGAAGTGGAACGAAATTTATTGGGTATTTTAAACTTTTTTAACAAATAAAATTTTGAAAAATTGGCCGTGCATTATTATTCATCCCTCTTGCGTTAATACTTTGTAGCACCACCTTTTCCTGTGATTACAGCTGCAAGTCACTTGGGGTATGTCTCTATCAGTTTTGCACATCAATAGACTGAAATTTTTGCCAATTCTTTTTTGCCAAAGAGCTGGAGCTCAGTGAGGTTGGATGGAGAGGGTTTGTGAACAGCAGTTTTCAGCTCTTTCCACAGATTCTCGATTGGATTCAGGTCTGGATTTTGACTTGGCCATTCTAACGCCTGGATACGTTTATTTGTGAACCATCCCATTATAGATTTTGCTTTATGTTTTGAATCATTGTCTTGCTGGTAGATACAGCTCCATCCCAGTCTCAGGTCTTTTGCAGACTCAAACAGGGTTTCTTTTAGAATGGTCCTGTATTTGGCTCT
>JAUZSV010426578.1:0-10476 GCA_034780495.1 Parotocinclus cesarpintoi | reverse complement strand
TCAGCCTTACTTCTAGTTCACTTAACTGAATCTCTCTCTCTCTCCATAGCACCCACTTTATTGTTAAATCATTTAATCTATTTCCTGTAACAGGCATTTGTCTGTGCATAGTTGTGCACCTATAACTGGGGTACAGCTGTGCACCTGTAAAATCTGTATTTGCCCAAATATGACAAGTAGTCTAGAAATGCCCCTAAATACCACTAAATTGCATTTTTTTAGTATAAACTGCAACAGCTGAGCATTAAACTGTATTTATGCAGAATAAATAATCTACTGCATTTGGATATTTACATGCACTTAATAATCTGATAACTAAGATTTTGTCAGTAATCTGATCGATGATCACACATGCAGTTGAGTAATCAGATAATGGACCTCCATGAGATCAGATCAGATTTACAAATCTCATTCTTAATATGACTTGTTGATTGTTGGTAAGACGTCTCTGTGAAAGATAATGTCTTGAAAGCAGCACATGTTTGTCTAAAAAAAAGGTCAGGACTGGATTTCAGTCCTCTTCTTTCACAGCCATGCCTTTGTAATGTGTGCAGCATGGGGTTTTGCATCGTCTTGTTGAAAAATGCTTTGACATCCCTGAATTATATGTCATCTCAAAGGAATTCATGTTGCTCTAAAATCTCAATGTACTTTTCTGCAATAATGCTGCCATCACAGAAGTGCAAATGACCATAGCCTAAGCACTGACACAGCCCTATACTATGAAAGAGCCTTTGGACTTGGATGATAATATTCTGGATAGTCCTTTCAGCTTTGGTCTGGTCTTCTCTTCCAAAAAAAGAGCTGGAACAGCAGTTCATCTGACCATAATATACATTTCCATTGTGTGCTGGTCCAATCCTATATGCCTCTGAGCTCAGAAGTTAATGCCGCTCTGGATGTTTCAAGTGACATATGTGAATGTAACTCTGTATTCTAGTGCTTGATAAAGGTTTGCCAAAGTAATCTCTTGCCCATGTGGTTCCTGATTTAGTGTTGTCTGAGGGATCGGAGATTACAGGTGCTCATCTTATTTTTGTGCCTTTGACCTTTACACAATGAATTCCCTTCAGATTTATTGAATCCTTTAATGATATTATGCAGTGTAGAGGGAGAAATATGTAAATACCTTCTATTGTACTGTAGTTCAGCCCAAAGGTATTTGATGGGCTTGAGGTCAAATCTGTGCCATTCCACACCAAACCTACCCAACCATGTCTTTATGGACCTTGCTTTGTGCGCTGGTAATGCTGGAACAGAGAAGGGCATCCTATCACAGTACCAAAAGATCTGTATTGTTTCCACAAACCTGTTACCTGTTTGAGGCAGGATAAATATTCAGACGTACTGGTATTTTTAATATTCTGTTTGGGCTGAACCTGAAGCCATTTGATCTTCTCTACATCTTCTCCTTGTTTTAATACAGAAAGATTTAATAAAGAAGATGCACAAAGAAGCAGTCTAGCACCTGTTAGATACGCCTACTGCAGCTCATGTGGCTCAGTGGTCCAAGTCTGAATCCTGGTTGGCTTTTGCAACATGAAGTTTGAGTTGTTTGATTACTGAACCTGAATTAACTGGTGCCTTTACCAATTTTTTGCTCCACCTGTGCCCAGTGAATTGTGGGTTAGGATCCAGACCCTCTCCCACAATCCAAGCCAGGGAAATGAAGAATACTTAGCGATATGGCTACTGAGTCACTATTTCCATCTAAACCTCTTTAAAATCCACTCACTATTATCCCTTTGAGTGCAGCTTATGTAAAACCTGTAAAAACAGTTTAGCAGTTTAACAATTTAGCTGTTTAAATGTAAGCAGAATAAACAAGGTAACGTTTGTAAATATTTGTTAACAAGGCAAGTTATCTATTTTAAAAGGAACTACACTACCATTCAGAGTGCAAACTGCTGTATTCCTAATACATTTATAACAAAAGAACTGTCATTACATTTTCCTACCCTTGCCAATGCTAATTCTGGTGAATTTGTTTCCGTTTCAAATACATTCAATTCACTGTATAGAAACAATGACATATAAACTAGAAGAGGTGTGTTAACAAATGTGGGACACCGATTGTGCAGATGTTTTACCTTCGATCCACAGGGTTTGTATAAATCTATTAAATCATAATTTATGGTATCACAATACCTGCTTCTTACGTCTAAGCATGACACAGCACCGCTTCGTCCGCTGAAATAGAAGATGATCACAGATTTTAGGTCATATTTAACCAGCCTGTACAAAATATTAATCACTTTTATAACTCACTCCACTAAGAGAAAAGGTTGTGAGCAAAATGTTCTGCACCTAGACAGCATACAAAAACAAGAGACAAGCGAAAGTTAAGCAACTTTTTTATGTCATACATAAGACCGCTTGAATATAGTACAAAGGATTTGTCCATTTTTGCCTCTCCAGTAGCATTTTACTTTACACAGAAAGTCCTGATCGTACAATCTGTGGATAAAAGGTACTTATCCTTCTGCCATGCTGTTCAGCTCCGCAGTGCACATTAGATGTCCTGGAACCAAAAGGAGGAGTGGAGACTCTAAATTGGGTGTGGAGGCCCGGGTTGGGGTCTGGGCAGGGAGGGTAAAAAGCCGCAATGGGGCTTTGTACTCGTCCTGGGGTCGTCGCAGCTGTGGGACTTGGAGTGAAGAGCTGAGGATGTGCGGTTCGAACTGTGTGAAACAACCGCTGTGCACTTTGCTACATGCACCTCCAGCAATCATCTACATTCAGTTTCACATGGACCCATTTATTGATGTTTGTGCCAAATGAACAAAACAAAAATATCTCCTGTATTAGGCATACATAATCTCTTATGTATACGAATATATGAAAACACTGCCGTCATTCGGATTTGTAGACACACATCCACACAATATACCCTGTCGATTATATTTAAGGTATGAAGATCTACTCTCCTGTTCGATTTAAACCATAAAGTTTTGCATTTGCACTGGCATTGTCAACTACTTTGGGCTGGAAGCACTGTTACCCATTTGACTACCACAGAGAGTTTCACTGCATGGTCACCAAGCTGATATATATGTACTCAAAATACCATTAGGAAAAAAGTAGCGAGTTCTAAACTTCCTTTATTTAAAAAAATATAAATATGTACATAAATTCTATTTCAGCTATTAAAATGGGGTCACAAAGTAAACACCTGAAGCCTGGGTTTTCATGGACTCCTCCTATTAGCTGTCCTTCGCTGCTGGCCGAGAATAAGAACCCTTAGGACCATTGACCTTGTATTTATAGGCACCAATCACACAACGCGAGAGCAAGAAAGCAAGACAGTGAGGATTGAAGATACCTTCTGCGAAAGAGGGGAAAAAGAAAAAGTGAGAGTGATAGGGGGACAACTTCTGTAGACCAGGCTGTGCTCACACGTCAACCCCCCCACCCCTGCATTCCTGTCTGAACTACAAAGAGCCTGATCTGAAGACACCGCTTTGCTTCATCTGAGCCTGTGAAGTTTGGACTCGAACTCTTGCTCTCCTTGGTGAGCGGACAGGGGCCGCACTTCTTGCTCAGTGCAGTTGCAGCACTGCTTGTTCATGAGTGCGGTGCTGAACACTTAAGGCAGTGGAATCCAGATAATGAGGCACCTCCAAAATTGGCGTCTAACTGGATTACGCAGCACAACGTTTCTCCTCGTGCTCCATGCAGGCCACGGACTCATAATCACGATGCTCAGTGGCCACCCTGGAGCTCTGGAACCGGCAGAGCAGCCAATGGCACAGGCATCAACCCTCTTTCCGTCTCATACAATGAAGTGAAACTAAAATCTACAAACAGAAGTGTTCTCAATTGTTTTCTGATATCAAAAAAGAAGCAAACAAACAAACCAAAAAAAATAATAACGGATACTGTTCAGGATCCAGCTCTCAGTAAATATGCCGCATGAACAACAAGTTCCAGTTTTGATAAAGCAATAGATACAGCCATTTTACTGACATTAAAAAAGTCCGATACACCTTGTTTCAAAGTGCACAACTGCTACATTATTGGTTACAGACATCTATGTGCTATAAAAAAACTGCTTTGGTACAATAAATTATCAAAAGGGAAAATAAACTCTCCTAAAATTCACAGCATAATTGTGAGGCAAAATAAAAAGCAGTCACACAAACATCTGCATGTTGATTTTCAGGGTGAACAAATAACAAAAATGTGCAGAGGCTCAAAAGTAAATCACATGCTGAAAAACTTAAAACAAAGCAAAGAAGATCAAGCAAGGGAAAAAAAAAAAAAAAAAAAGAAAAAAAAAAATCAGTAAGGGACACTATAATAGCTGTTTCCATTCAACTTGCAATACTACGTCTGTGAATTCACAAGGCCAGCAAAATGATACTCCCGAATAGTAGATTACTAGGTAAAGGAAGGCCTCGAATAATTATTCTCATACTCTGTTTCCTATTTTTCATGTGTAAAGACTTAAGTGTATGCCAGATTTTAAAAAATAGAGGAAAGCTTTTTTCCCACTTTAAGGGTAAATGTCCAGCTTCTCTTCATTCAGTGCGCGATAAGGCCATTTTTATACGTGCTCTCCACCACTGCCCAGAACCAGGATCCTGTCAGCTCCACTGCCCACTACAGAGCTCTTTACTAAACCAAAACTCCAGCAACCAATGCTGCTCTGGGATCCACTTAGCCCAGGAGTGTTTCGCAATACTGTGCCCACTACGGGTGATGCACTCTGCCTTTAATAGGAGAGACTTGCAAAACAGCACCCTCTACTGGAGGCACTCACGCAGAACGCCTGCTCTCACTAATGCTGCTGCTCTGCTAAACAAAGCATAGAATTGCCTGACATGATGAATTAAACCAGAATAAAATAAAAATAATAAGCCCGCTGAAAAAAAAGCGATTGGTGATGATGTTTATCTTTTTTCTAAGTTGCATTACTCGTGAGGCAGAGACACGTTCATCTCCCAGACCTTTTCCAACACCTTTAAACAGAAACCTAATCTCGTGGCTGTAAGAAAGGTGCATATGGTAGTACGCAATTTTAAATGAGCTGAGTGAAAAGGAATAAAATGTATGATTATAATGTGTGATTATATCCGTGTTGTAATAAAAAAAAAAAAAAAAAAGAAATTCAGCCGAAAATGTTCCACTCCCAAATAAAACAGTTATTGACTGAAACATAGGCCTCCAGCAAGTGAGCAGAGGGGTGGTTTGAGCACGTATGCGGCGTCAGTCGTCATCTCCCTTCTCTTTTACAGCAGCTTTTTAATCTCTATGCACTTTTTTCAAAAAAACACTGGCGTTTTTTAAAAACCACACACACAGAGGGGGAAAAAGCGGTCCACTCAGCGTAGTCAGGAGCTGGCCACAGAGCTCTGCTGCACGCACACTCCGGCCATGGGCGAGTCCTCTCGGTCCAGACCCTGGCGAAGGCCCATATGAGTCTCGGCTATGTACCCAGAGTTCGTAGTGAGTGGGTACGCGGTGTGTCCAGCCGTGCCCGTCTCCTGGCGTGGATTGGAAAAGGCGTGTCCGTAACCCAGGCCGAGGGGCAGCGGGCGACTCTGGTAGGCCTGGTGGGGATGGTGGTGGTGGTGGTTGCCCGTGGATGACGAGGATGTGGATGAAGACGAGGCTGAGGAAGACAGCGAGGTCATGGACAGGTGGCCATGCGACACCTCCATGGAGTCCTGTGTGGAGCCGCCGCTGTGTGAGGGCGAGTAGACGCGTGGGCGTGGCCGTGCCGGACCTTGCCCGTGCTGGCCATGATGGGCATGAGGATGGTGCTGATGGTGATGGGAGCTGTGTGGGTGCAAGGGTTTGGGCTGGTGGGGAGGCACATGGAACGTGGTCTCTTGGACAGGGTGAGTCTCTCAGGCCACCTGTTGGAGCCAATCACCGCCTACCCAACCCAAAGAGGGGACAAACGCCTGCCTTGCCTAGAACATAAAAGGGGGGGAAACTAAGTGTGTTGCCTAAAACTATGGCGTTTAAAGACATGAAATTTCACTTAAGCTAATTAGGTAACAGTTTGGATAAGAGATGAAACATCTTGTAGCATTTACTATAATCGTGTCTACCTGAGGGCAGAGGTTGTGGCAGTCCATGCCGACAGCAGCACTGAAGTGGCCTCCACTGAGTCGGTGCTGATGAGTGGGATAAGAGCGGGCACGTCCACTCGTGCTCGTTCCAGACGAACCTCCTTCAAAAGGGTAAGAAGTGTGTTAGTTTTATAGTTTAATACGCCCTATTTTATTCAGAATTCTGTTCAGTTTGACCAAATGCCTTTAAACTGCGCTTTGACACTTGCAAACACAAAGTGTTTCGCTCGAAACAGCGCTGGGAACTCATTTACATTTACAGCATTTAGCAGACGCCCTTATCCAGAGCGACTTACAACTGATAGTCTTACAATTCAAGCAATTAAGGGCCTTGCTTAAGGACCATTCAGGTCCAGAGTCCAGTACCTTAACTGCAGTGCTATTTAAGAGGAACTACCTCCCATAGAGCTATGCTGAGAACATTCAATCCAGGGGCGTTTTCAGTTTGCATTCGCATCAGCAATAGTAACACGTTGTGTGACATAAGCCACACAAATTTCGCATTGACAACTCAATCTGAAGTAGGAGCTTAAAAAAAAAAAAAAAAGTCCCTATACACGAATGGTGGGAGACATGGTAAAAACATTACTTCACAGTTTTTAAGGATTTATTCATACGTGATATTTATGGTGACACGTGTATCAGACAAAATGCATCAGTAAAGACAGTAGAGTCTCAAATTACTATTCAAATATTATCCCATACCTGGTACATTATGTGATTTTTATTGTAAATGTGCACCATGTAATCTAATTAAACAAGGGCAATTACTCTGTTTATAAAGAAACAAAGCCAGTGTTAATTAAGCACTGACAATATCCTGAAAAAAACCCTTAAAAAGGTATACTGTCAAGTTAAAAAATGTCTAAAAATACGATAAAACATTCTCAGCTCTACTATATACAGCCTTCTAGGAATTTCCCCCAGTTCCTGTGATGCAAACACACGAGGAGGTTCAAAGAGGCGAGTTCAAGAAAATTCCCCCAGTACAAATGCGTCTAAAGTTCTGTTTCCTTTGTTACATGCTAAATAAAATGTGATATTTAGGTATTTCTGTGTGCCAAAATCTAAAATTAAATTTCCTCCAATCTGCAAATGCTGTCTACTCTATTACACTGGTCTACAGCTGAAAAAAAGTTCTGCTCGCCTAATGTTTTTAGCTGATTTTACCTAAATGAATGGTGCCAATTCAAAAAAAATTTAAGTTTCATTAAAGATTTTAAATTCTAATAACAGGGCAAATTAAATTATTATGATGGGAAATTATGGCTTATATAAAGTTCTGTAGTGCTAGGAAATATTATATTTGTTTTCTGCAAGCAAAAAAAAATTAAAACAATAAAGAATTGTCTAACCAAGAGAGCAATAGTTGTGTAAATTTTAATGGGAAAAATTGTCTTTTTGGATGCTCTGAAATGGTTATGATCAGGGTTGCCTTGCTGTAAACACCAGCAGTGATCAAGCTTGTCAAATATGAAATAAGAAACAGTATTGTACATAGAGGGTCACAGCTGGGATTTTCAAACTGCCAACATTATATATGGCCAGTGCATTTATAAACAGCAAACTGAAAGTTTATTCAGAATTTTTATATTCTATAAATTGTTATATAATAAACAAATACAAATTGTTATAAAATACAAATATTTATTTGCAGCAATGATAAGGCCAGACTTTTTTAGTTGCTTGTTCCTTGGATGTACCTACTTAAGAATCTACTGAGGCTGAAAAAAATCTATTTTTCAGCACTTTTCAATTTCTTGAGGACTATGTGGAATCAATACAATGAAGGAGGAAGAAGTAAAAAAAAATTTTTTATTTAAAAATTATTTAACCTACAATTAAATTAAAGTGAATTTGGAAAAAAAGTAAATGAACAGAAGAAAACCGTTGGCTCTCCACTGGAGGACAGGAAAAAAAGCTAAAAAAGAAATGGTTTTTTTTGTTTTGTTTTTTTTTCATTTAACCATTGGTGCTGCGGCGGATCCGAGAATTACAAATTAATAAATAAATCAAAAAACTTTTTTTTGTATTCTACAAATATGATAGTCGGCGGATCCGCGAAACAAGCATTAAAAAGAGTCTGGCCTAAGGTGTGTAATATCCATCCATACAATGTCCAAACACAAAACTGTCAATGGTTCTG
This sequence comes from Parotocinclus cesarpintoi, assembly GCA_034780495.1. NCBI lineage: Eukaryota > Metazoa > Chordata > Actinopteri > Siluriformes > Loricariidae > Parotocinclus > Parotocinclus cesarpintoi. Next base: position 2,250 of record JAUZSV010426578.1, on the reverse strand, counting down.
ATCCGTTATACAGATATCTAGATAAGAGAATGAGCTTTTGAAACTATTAACCCTGAAATTAGTGAAACATTACAGTATATCATATAGTAAAGAATATAATATGGTGTTTGCACAATGTCCAAATGGCATAAAGTTCACTTTCATAGATTATATTGTGGACAATACCGAACAGTACCAAAAAAATAAAAAAAATTTGTCAGTAAACAACTTTTTGTCAGAAAGAGGTTAAATGCACAGCCACGGTGAATCTTGTGTCTTTACTCCTGGCTTTTAAAGTGCTTTGAAATGTAGCTTCAAATAGTTTTTGGCAGACATTTTATAGTTTCTACAATACTTTTATCCAAAATAAGAAGTTGTGTGAACTTGTAGAACTTCTTGTGAGACAAAATTAATTCTATATAAGAAGTCCTGTGATTAAGGCATCATTTTTTTTATAGAATATGTACTGAACTATAAAAAGGTACACATTTATTTTAAGCTGCACATAGAGAGCGCACTACATGGGAGCAGAATGCCATTTTAGATTTAACACCATTGTACTTTATCTTGCAGGTATTAAGAGGTCCCAGAGTTCAGCTCACAGGGAAAGTGCAGTTTAGAGGTCCTAGAGCTCCATTTCACTTAGCTCTGGCACAAATTAAACTTTATGTTTAAGAGTCTTATTAAACACACACACACAAACATAGGAACATGGTTATGAACACTGACAACGACACAGCATTAGTGTTACCATGTTAAGATTTCCAGAGATGCCTGGCAGCTCAAATCTCACTACTGCCACCTAGTGCTTTCATTGCTGTAAAGGGCAAAATTCATTCATTTTCACCTCACAAACATGTGCTGGGACACATTAGATGCACAGCTGACCAAACATGGGACAAACTGTTTGGAACCTGGGAGGAATCCCTAGTGAAAACATGTACAGCGCTAACAGGAAAAAAAAAGTTCTGCAAAACAGGGATATGACGTTAATTCAATACTTGTTAGCTACTGGGTTCCTGTGCTTCAGCGCAACACCAAGCCATGAGGCCTACAAGAGTCTCCCGTTGCCTCTCGGTCAGAGTTACAAATGGTTACCTCCTTTTCCAACCCATGCCGGTTGTGACTTATGACCCTTATGACCCTACAAACTTTGGCTGCACAGCCGTCACAGAAAATGTTAATTGTTATTTTTTTTCATAAACAGAATCACTAGAAAAAATGGCCAGTTCAATTTAAAAAGTAATTTTGTAAAACATCAGCCTGGCTGATCAGCGTACAAGCTCCTATATTCATATAGACTATATTCTATGCTGGTACAGAGCGTTTTAGCATTAAGAGAAAAAGAGAAAGCAGGGCTGTACAGGAGCCTAGTAAATTGCAGGTAGGGGGTATTCTTTGCAGCAGTGGGGCATCATTTCCAGGAAATGCCCTGCCTCAGGCACATTCAGTTGTACCCGTGTACGGCACGAGACCACATCACAAGGCACCGTCAAGACTCAAACCCAGATCACAGCCACATATCATGACTTCACATCACAGTGGGAGTAGTGTCCGCTCCAGCAGAGTGCCATATTTATAGTGATTTAAAGAAGTTTTAGTCAGATGTCCTCTTATTGAGACAAGATTTGAAAAAATCCCATCATGATCATATAAAACAATTATATTTTTACATTTTCTTTGAATATATATAAATATATACAAACTATTATTTTTATTATATTTTTTAATGAACATAAGTACTGCATTAAACAGTAGTGAAACAGAAGTAAAGTCTGCATGTGAGCACAAATACAACATCAGAACTAAACAAAAATATTTGCTAGGTTTAATAGTTTTATCTTTTTTAAATGAACATAAGTATTGCATTATATTCCAGAAGTAATCGTTTAAATAAACAGCATTTTTGAAGTTTTTAACACTAGATGGCACCAACAGCCATCAAACGTTTTACAGACTTCAGTTATTTAAAAAGATTAAAATGAGATATACAAATCTGTCTATTCATTACAGCTGTGGCTGTACACAGTTCTCCAGCCAATGAAAGGTGCAAATCCACAAGCAGAGGTGGTCTCAAGTAACAAATTGTAAATTGCGTTCTTAAATCTACATGTCCTATTGTAAGTAGTATGCCTTTGTTTGTCTCCCACTACCTGTATATTCTCTGTAACAAATAATCCTATAAACCAGTTCACATTCACTCGTTAAGTCTTTGTTTCATCTGGCTGATCCGCAAATTTGTTCAGAATTTTTGGCTTCCGTCAAACAAAT
>JAUZSV010426567.1:0-10476 GCA_034780495.1 Parotocinclus cesarpintoi | reverse complement strand
ACAAATCACATCACAGCATGATAAATATGCTTTGCCTACCATACACAAGAAAGCTGGAAAGAGCTAACTTTGTATATTATGCATCGCCTGTGCATTGCCACAGCACATTTAAACAAAAGGTTTTATGTGCTTGAGCTGCTCTGCGGACCTCATCTGTACGGTTAAGAGTTTTCCAATCTCTGCTGTGTGTCTGAGCTCCTTGCTGTGTTGTGTTTGCATGCAGGATCTGTCACTGCGAGGGCGATGATGACAGCCCACTGATCACGCCGTGCCACTGCACAGGTAGTCTGCGTTTTGTGCACCAGTCCTGTCTGCAACAGTGGATCAAGAGCTCTGATACACGTTGCTGTGAGCTCTGCAAGTTTGAGTTCATCATGGAGACCAAACTCAAGCCATTGCGCAAGGTAAACATAAGAAAACACTTGAGGTAGTCTTAGATAATCCACCTTTTAAATGAAAGCTTTTTGAAAGCAGCTGTGGTTTTTTTTTGTTTTTTTTTTACTTTTTCTGTTGGTCTACTGGGGTACACCCAGAAAATACTCAGAATTTGTATGCAGTATTAAAACACTGGGCAAAATTAGTAAAACACCTTGTGTAGCATTTAGTGTTACCTCCGCTTACTCTTCATCAGAAGCAGCATCTGGCAGCTTCATCGAGATGCCATGTTGACTCTTCTACAGTCCTAAGACGCTTGATCAGGAATTATTTTTTTAAGGATAGTACCCAAGAAACCACTTTCCCCGGAGTGGAAAAAGGGTGAAAATGCCAAGATAAAGCTCATAAAAATAAATTGAGTTTAGTTGAAAATATGCTGCTCGCAAAAAGGATGTAGCACAAATTATGTAGGTTTGACAATTTGTCCTCTTCACTTTTGCAATCCCAGCACCTCATGCTGTCCGGACTCTTAATGACTTCATCTTCAAAAAGCTATAGCATTCAGACATTTATTAGTAAAAGAAACAAATTCCAGGAAGTGCCATTATTAATCTGTGGCCCATCACGTTCTACTTTATTTAATGACTTTTCCTATGTGATGCGTTTCATCCAGCATTTCATTCAACTGTGCTTGGGTGGTCTTTGTATCATTGTGGGCTTTCAGATCTAACAGCCTGCTGTTAGACAGACACCTGGCCTTGATGAAGCCTATCTATAATATCTATAAGAAACTAATTTGAGCAAGCATCATGTGAACAATCCTTTAAATGACTAGTGTCAAAATTTATGTAAAATGTTGCTACAAATTTTTAAATGTGTTTTCAAGCTGAGCTAGGATGATCAATTAGTAAAGTAATATTGAATATATTGTTGAACATAATAATTCCCAAATATAATCATATTATTTGTGAATTAAGTCTGCTTGTGAATGTTGCGCATAATACATGTTGTGAACACTTCAAAAGTGTATTAAGCAGACTAACTAATTTTGTATGTTAGAATTGTAAACCAGGCATTTACCTCCATATGTACACATATAAATAAACACTAACTCAAAAACACACAACTTTCAAAATATTCAGTCAAAATATAATGGTCTTGACAAGAAATCTTTTTGTGAATATTTTTACATTTATTTTTAGAAAATAAGCTGTAAAACCTGTGCCACTCTTTGCTCATTAGTGCTAGTTGCTACAGTGAACTGTTGGAAGGAAATGGCTGATAAAAATGAAATTCACTAAATGGCCTTTTTGTACAAAACATTAAAATAATGATTTGAAGGATTTAAAACTCAAAACATTCAAAATATATTTTGTCCCCATTTATTAATTTATTATTGCTTAAAACCTTTTATTATTGGTCGGTAGTCCACCACTCCAGCCAATCACAAACCTAAAAACAGCTCTTAAACAAAAACAAGAGTGACAATTTTCTACAGGCAGTTATGTACAGATATCTAGAGAGAAACTCTGCTCCAAGAAAGCAACATATCATGCAGAGGTTGCTGTCAGATACCACATAGTTTGTCTTTATCAGGCCAGCTCCATCTATGCTCAAACTTACAAGTACCCAAAGGCACAGCAAATCCCTCTTTCACTATCAGCTATTATGAGAATAGGTCAACAGTTTGAAACAAATGGTAAAGTTTTAGGAGCAAGAATGCTTAAAATCCCTTTAAGCAGGAATTACTACCTGCTAAAATGCACAAATTTTTTATTTTGCAATTTGGTTGTGTGGATACAAATATGCCTGCAAGGAAGAGGGCATGGATACATATACAGTACGCATGTACTGAAAAGCCATTTCATTAAAACCAGTGACAGGTGAATTTAAATAACAACAGTGAGATACTCTAGCTAATGATGTGCTGGGTCATGGCATTTGTGTGGATGTTACTTTGACATGTACTACCTATCTAATCATTGTTGTACTGTAGACTAAATACACCCCTTCGTGGTAACCATATTTCTTAATGGCCTCTTTCAGCACAATGATGCACTCTCCTGTAATACAAAGGTGATTCAGGAATGGTTTGATTTGGCCTTCAATTTCCCCAGATATAAATCCAATCATGCGTCTGTGGGATTTGGGACCATCTTGCCACTTGCTTTTAACATCTTGGTGCCAGATACCACAGGAAATCTGGAGAGCAGAGTTTTTATGAAATTTAGGCAGACATCTCAGAAGACGCAAGGGTTAAAATCACCTGTACTTATCGCCTGTATCCGGAACTGTTTTTATGCTTTGTCTTCTGTTGGATGTAAACGACAATGAAAACAATGCAGTGTCCCTTTGGTAGATGGAATGGGCATGCTTCCAATGTATTCCACATTAGGAGAGCAGTATTGTGATATAACAGTATATTGAAATGCACCACAGCTGGTTCAGAAAAACAGCGATTGTATCCCCTCGCAATTAACTTCATTTGCTAGCATCTTTTAGATCGACATTAATATCTGGACCCAGAGAGAACCCAGGAGGACCCAACAGTCTACCTACCAAAATCAATATGGTATATATCTTAGTAGAGGGCTCAGTGAATGAACACGGTTTAAAAACTCCTGCAGCACTGATGTGTCTGATCCAGTCATACCAGCACAATACACAACCACAACAACCACCACCACAGCAGTGTCACTGCAGTGCTGAGAATGATCCACCACCCAAATAGTACTTATTCTGTGCTGGTGCTGTGGGGGTTCTGACCATTGTAGAGCAGAGTAAAGGGGATGAACAAAGTATGTAGAGAAATAGAGATGGACTACAGTCTGTAATTGTAGAACAGCAAAATGCTTCTATATGGCAAATGCAATGGATGAAGTGTCAATGATTTTAGAAACAAGGATTTGTACTTCATAACGTAATTGGCGAGTGTATTATACACTTCTCACAAAAATATGAGTATATTTCGAAATAAAATATCCCTTAATGAAATATCCATTCATTTTTGAGAACAGTGTAGATCAAAATCACATTAATTTGACAAATTCAGACTGTTTGAACAGCCCTGTCCAGTAATGTCACGATTAGCTTTTCAGATCAAATTATTTACCTGGCAGTTTCCTCACACTATCACACTTTTCACACACAAAGCCAGCTTGTAATCAGGATAGTGAAGGGATAATGAAGGGAGAGCTTCTCTTTTGTTCAACAATTACAGTTCTCTACTGTAGAAGGGGTATGTACTGTGATTAACTTTTTTATTTTAAGTTGCAAATCAGTTATTATTTATAAATAACACATGGGCTCACATGCTTTGTCAAAGAAATCATGTTTTTGAAAAACATGACACTTATTTAAAACAAAGTGAAAGGCCCAGATTCACACCTGCACACAAAGTTAAATACACCCAGAGATATTCAGTGTAAACTGACAAGCAGCATTACAGTAGCTGGCTGTCCAAAGTTAGTTTCCATTACTTTGTACTTTTCATTTAAACTGAAAAATAATGTGTTACTACTTACAACTAACCATACATATTACTAATGTCCCATCATACAAGAATGTGAGTTTTCTCTACGTAAAGATAAATTTGCATATAAATCATGCTTTATTTGTCCAAACTGTTGGTTAAATGGTTAGATTTATGGTTGATAAATCCTAAATGTGTCTTAAATGATGCAATGGTAGCGCCACTTGGTTGGTTGGTAGCGCCACTTGGGGGAAGATATACTGCTCACAAAAAGTAAATGAAATATATCATAATGAAATATCTCCTATTTTTGTGAACAGTGTATTCTTTATAATATCAGTTGCTAGAAAAAATTGATCCTGATCATGATCCTGCATGAAAGGTTGTTATTCTATACATCTGTTCTTGAGGTGTGTAGGCCTGTATTTCAATACACCAGTCAGAGGTAATGTTTCAATATATGTTCTCTTTCTATAGTGGGAGAAACTACAGATGACAGCCAGTGAAAGAAGGAAGATCATGTGCTCCGTAACTTTCCATGTCATTGCCATTACATGTGTGGTCTGGTCGCTGTATGTCCTGATTGACCGTACTGCAGAGGAGATCAAACAAGGTCAGCTGTTCTATCCATCTGCTCTTTCTTTAGGTTTTGCTGTGGGGAGTTTCGTAACATTTCTGTTGGGAATTGGTGTTAATGCAAAATGGTCTTAAAATTATTTAATCGTGCTTCATATAAATTAGCTTATATTGCTTGTGGTGCATGTTAAAATAAAACATTTGCCTACTGTTCACAAGTGATCGGCTGGATTTTTGAATTAATTACTTATAAAATACAGTCTGATCTTCATCCAAGTGTATGTAACTATATTCACAGCACCAATATTTCATACATTGGATTTACAGATTCCTTACCAACTTTTTTTTTGTCAGTTCTAAGGCACAATCCCTGAACTGTCTTCATGCCTTGATCTTCACTATACCTCCACTAAAACAGTTTACAAATGTAGTGTGTTTATTATATAAATAATTCTGATATTTTATAATAGGTGGTGTTTGTTAATGGTATGCATGTATGAACGTTTCACAATGGACAAATGAGTGAAACCATAATGTGCTAGAGATGTCTATATGATTTGATGTTTTGCTTTAGCACTGGATGTTGTACTCTTTGTGTAACCCAGTGGTTTCCAAAGTTGGGTGTACAAGACAAATTACTGAGGCATGTTTAAGGTACATAATGCATGTCACTTCTAAGAATGCCTCTAAAAACGTGATTTGTCACTTTTTGTTTTGTTTAATAATAAGTTGCAGTTTTGTATGAATTAGTGTTTAAATATTTTCTAGTGGAGTTTGGAAGCAAAATACATGTATTCAGTCTCCTCTTCTATAGGAGGGGATGGCAAAAAAACTTTTATAAGCACTGGTGTAATCTTTGCAGTATGTCATTTCAAGGGGAGAGCAGCTACAGTACTGAGGTCCATCTATGTGTGGACACATTTAGTCTCTTTGTGGAATAATTGTGCATATCTATATATTTTGTCTATTATGATACTATGAAACTTATTTTGCTTTTGTCCACATGAACAAATATTGCTCATACTCTTTACAACCCAATCAATGTGTCAGTAAATGTATTACAATTGTTTGTATTGTAAGGTCCACAGAATGTACTTGTCTGTGTGACTTGGATGAAGACCAGGCCACATTTTACAGTTTACAAGTGTTTCTTCCTTGCAAATGTAGGACCTAATTATTCCTGCATCTGAATAAATAACCACTCAAACACAGCTATTTGGATTCCTGTTACAGTGACCCAATCTTTTGTTCCCTACAGTCCAAATAATAAATCTGGCATGATGGACAATCCATATGCTGCACTGGCAAGTAGTAACAAAATAATAATGAAATATTAGTTAACTGTACCACATCTAGTAAATTGGCTTCAATGCATTATTAATGTTTGCTATGTGTTTCATTGTGTTCATATTGTGCATTTATGTTGTGATTACTTTAATACTGTACTTCATGACATAGTTCATTGTGTTGACAAAGCAGATGAAATATTAAAACATTTTACTTCTTAGTGGATAAAAATAAGATCTCATGCCAGCTTCCGCAACAACTAAAAATGAGACATAATGCAATTTGATTAATTTAAATTGAAACAAGAAATAAAACTGTACAGTAGTCTGAGAAGGGTTAACTGGTGCTAAGTGATTTAAAACCAATAGCAACATGGGGTGTAAAGGGGGAATTTAGTTTTAAAGATCCCTGAAAGGGAAATTGTTTGTAAAGTCTAGATTAACATATTTTTTTTAGATAAGACAGGCTTCTAACGCTTAGTTCACTTCTACTGTAGACCTTCTACTGTGGAAGTTGATCTTGTTGCATAGCATGGTTTGGGTGTAGGTAATTAAAGTTACGATACTCTACATGTTCTTCCCACTTTCATATACTTACTACCTCTAGCAAAATAGTAATGCACTTTTTTTGACCATGCAGCCAGGAGAATACCAGGTAAAAGCTTTTTCCTTTAACATGTGGTGTGTCTTTTCTCTAACACCTGACTTTTCCTTCTCATGTCAAAATGTGTAATCCCCCGTCCACTTTTCTTCTGTCACTCCTTTCTTCTGTGCCTCCAAACATCTGGTCCACCCTCTTCTCTGCTCAGTTGCCTGATCCTCGCCTCCTCTTTCTACTCCCTTCAACTACATCCTTCTGTTTCAACTGCCTTAAATGCTATTTAAATGCGAAGACTTCATTCAAAGTGTGGATAATTGTTGCAATGTATATGCATCTTGGTCTAAATATTAATAGATACACATAGGTCCCAGCATTATGAATTGTGTATTGGAAAAGTGTATTGGCTGTTCTTTGAACATGAACATATAGAATTATGTATGGTCATATTTATGGCTGGCAATATATCTGAAATATGTGGAATGTTGAAGAGGACATTTCTGTGTTAATGTACTTTTATTCTTAAGTTGTAGAATTTAACATGGAAATTAATTTTGTGACTCTTCAAGACTTTCATAGTGTTAGACTGTACTGAGCAGCATGGGCTCTATTAAGCAGTTAAGCAATCTATACTTTTAAAATGGCATTTAAACATTTTTGTATGCAATATTTACTTTCTAAAAAATTAGGAGGAACTGTTAAAGTTAAGACTAGATCACACGAGGAAGGTTTCTGATAGAAACCCCTTCTGCACTGGTCAGGTATGCGAACATCTAATTTGCAGGCAGTAGTCACCAGATAAAAACTTCACCTCTAGTTTCATCATAAAATCTTTGTTTATGGACTATGCAGAAGAATACTTGGCTGGGGTGCAGTCAATGGCTGGGGTGTGCTGGAACTAAAGTTTTGTCTACTATTCTCAAAGATTTGTTTGAAGAAAAAAATGCATTTTAAGTAAAGAACCCCTTATTAACTGTCAAGCATAAGGGTGGATGTTTCCTTCATTGATGTGTGCAGCCAATGACACCAGAAATATTGTGTGAGTACAGGAAAGGATGTAATGTTTTAAGTTGGCTGCTAATTTAGTGCTAAATGTCAAGATTGTGCAAGCCAATGTCGAAAAGTTAGTGAAAAAACTGAAGCTGAAAATGTGTTTGGTATTAAACAAGACATAAAAGATTAGGGTTTGGAATAGAATCTGACAGTCCCTGGACTTGTAATTTTATTAAGAGACTGTGATCTAGATCTTAAACATGCAGTGCATTTAAGACAACCTTACAAAAGAAGTGTTGTTCAATGAAATCTGTTAGTTGGCTACAAGAGAAGGAAGCTGGGTAATAAACCATGTTAGGCTGGGTAAAAATATTGACTGATAGAATTCCCAAACGTCTACACATGGCAAATATTAGGTTTCATTATTTGCAATATGTTATATAAACAATAATTATTCTTTTAAATTTCCTTAGGTTGTATTTAGAAACCCCTTGCAGAGGTTTATTTAAGAACAACAAAACCTGTCATTCATACAAGGACGCCCAATCCTTATAAGACTGTATAATTGAGACTGAGAGCATAATGTATTTGAAAAGAAGTACTCTTACAAGAAAACCATGTCTGACTAGAGATCAGTTGAGACAGTTAATAATACTACCTTATTCATATTCCCTCATTTAAGTACAACTACGTGCATTTATGTATTTTTTATAAAGATGAAGCATACAATAAATTAAATATTTGGTCTGGTGAGAGATCTTAGGAAAATAAATGAGCAATAAAGGCGTTTTCAGTTCTTTTCAGTTGTGCTAAGGCTTTTAGACAGACTGTGTATATCACCAGCTTTAACCCAATTCTCTTCACTTTATTTTCATTTACCATGTCAGGAACACTAATGCCTCACCCTGGGTTAACTTATGGATCCTCCAAAATCAGTACAGTACATTCTTCCATATTTTCAAGCCTTGTGCGTGAGCTCACAGTAGAAACTAGCGAGTTACCATAGTGGCTACATTTACATGCAGATATGTTTTGTGAATCCAAATTATTATTTTTTTTATATATATATATATATAAGCTTAATTTACAAAATTAGACACATTTGGTGTAAACTCTTTCAAAGCATAATGATGGTGCAGCATGGTACAATTATGTTTTTAATAATTGTTCAATTGTGTCAGGCTAAGGAAATGTACTTTTACTGCCATTCACGGCTTAAATACTTGTTTGTACAGGAGATTATTTGTGAACCATTGTCATCCATCTTGCTGACTATTTTAAAGCTGGAAGCATAAACATTGTGCCTGTCATAGTACATCAGCTAAATGTGTGCTGTGATGCAGTCTAATGTGTAGAAAGTCATCGCACAGTCCCATTAAAAATGGGAAAATTAAACATGGCTAATGTTCTACTATTAAATAGGTTACAGACCTCATTCAATCATTAAGAACTTTTATTCGGACAACTTTCATTGGCCTCAGATAACTATGTTCTAATTCATCCATTTAATCCAATTATAAAGGGATTATTGGGCTGCATGTGAACATAGCCAGTATGATGCCCCTCCAGTCTGATATAGAATTTAAAACTGGAAAGTTGAGATTCTTTACATGGTTATCAATATTTCAATAATTTCTACTGAAAGGCATCATTAATGACTAAATCTCATGCTAATTTAGCAGTTATGTGTAATGACGTCCGTTACTGCTGGGTGTTCATTCCTCACTTTGGGAGTGAAATCGACTGTCACTTAACAAAGAAAACTGCTTTGTATTAGAACTGAATGGGTTTCATATATGGTAAATGTTAGTCCTGTGCTGGAAACGATGCTTTAAGCTTCTTTTGATTGCACCTAGATATTATACTCCTTTCAAAATAGGGGGGAAAAAAAACAAACAGTAAATCTATTTGGAAGTCATGATTCTCCTTGTCATATAGCCTCCTTTGTCTGTGCCCTAGCTAGAAGAGTGTGCTTGATATTTCAAGAATGCATTTAAGTGACACAACTTGCACATGCATTAAAACTTTTTTTGGTTTTGTTTTGCTGTTATCGTTCTGTGGTTGTGCGTAAGATTGTTTATGACTTTTTATCCTGGAATGAATGTATATCCGTTAATGACTGTGTATAGAATTATATTGTATATCGAATACAGTGTTCCCTTGTTTATCTCAGGGGTTATGTTCCAGGACCACCCACGATCAACAAAAATCTGCGAAGTAGGGACGCTATATTTAGTATTTATACACTATTTATTAAGTATTTAAACACTATTTTAGCCATAGAACTTGCAGAACGTTTGGGTGGCATCGTAGGGCTTGAATTAATTCCGTTTATAATGAAACTTTCACAAACCGAGAACACAACACCGCGGACAAAAACTTTTGTTTCATTTCGGCAAGTAGCGACTTAGGCGGGCGATGCTCTAGTCTTACTTTTCGTTTTTGGTGAGTATTCATACGCTAAGTAAATAGGCTATTGTAGTGTTTTTAACTGTTGAACAATCAAGCAACACACTGAAGTAATGGAACGTTCTCTTTACTTAACACGTCATACATCACTCTTGTATCACACATGCTCCGTCTGTACCGAGCTTACAGCACGTCATATCCTACACATTAAGTAAACACAACAGCTATTTACTGTAAATCGTAATATTTTATGATTTATAACATCCCTTTATTGTTAGAATTAATATCTTTAATATATTTTTATAAATCTTGTGATTTTTTTTTTTATGTAAAAGTTCTGCAAAAACCCGCGAAATAGCGAAAATCCACAATATATTTTTTCCATTCATATTTTTGGAAAACCTGGGATGCACTGAGGCCGCGAAAGGTGAACCGTGTAGTGGCGAGGGAACACTGTATACAATTCTGATCAGCATATTACAAGACAGTGGTTCTCAAAGTGGGAGCATTTGCAAACCAAATAAATGGGGCATGTTTAAAATACGTAATACTTGTCACCTATAATAATTCCACTGTGATGTGGTGCTTTATTTTGTTTCTTTCAATAAACACTTGCAGTTTTGCATGAATTACAGTGTTTAAAATGACATTAATTACTGAAGAAACTACAGCAGTGCTTGAAATGTGACAAATGGAAATAAGATGGCTTATGTCCTAGTATTTTTTACCTCATGTGGGGGGCGTGTCCAAAATTTTTTGCTGCGTGC
>JAUZSV010426556.1:0-10478 GCA_034780495.1 Parotocinclus cesarpintoi | reverse complement strand
CATTGACTGGTCAGTAGGGTGTATGGTCACCCAAAACTGCCAAAACACACTGACAGTGATGGGGCATGTACAGGATCAGATTATCCAGCAGTTCTTGTGGGATCCTCCTCATATTCATTCTGTCAAGTTTCGAGGCAATGACCATAGACTGTATAAGAAAACAACACACAAGCAAAGGCCAAATATATAAACCTGAGACAGTGAAAGATAGGTCAAAGAAAAGGTCTCAGCTTTGGAGTTCCACTGGTGTGGTTAGTCTCAAAACCATGCTGATGACTGCTTCCTCTACCTGGTAATTATCAGCGGCATGAACACTAGGGCAAAATCCTCCATCCAGGACCCAAATCTCCCCTCAGCTATAAAAGCGGCTGCTCGCTGGGTGCTTCAGTAATTTGGAAAGTTTAGATGACGATGAATTCTGGCATTCTCATTTTTTTATTTTTTAAAAGACTCAGATAATGAAGATTTTGTGACTTCAGAAGTTGATGCTATGTGCCAGCCATTTAGTCAAGTTGACTTGAATGAAATGAAGTCTTAATCTGCCAAAGTCATCAGCAGAGTTATGGCTACAGGTTCAAGGCTAAATGAAAAGACTCCCAGTGACATATTTATATTTTATAACAGAGATAAAGAACTTATAAAATATTTCCATGTGGTTGAGGGTCTTGTATGATGCATAAACATCAAATGACTCATTGAGTCAATGGAATGTGATAGTTATGTATTTGGGAAATTGAGGCTTTTTATTGACAGTTCAAGGAGAAGTATAAAGTGTGTGTTGCTTTATAATGGCAGTAAATTAGCATCCAGATTTTTGACTTGGATATTTTTATTTGTAATCAGCACCTCTCAATTTCAATCAACAAAAATAGTTAGGTCAGCAGAAAAGTTTTTTTTTCAAATGTAGACCAGTGTTATACATCCAGTTGCTAGTTTTCTCAGCTGCCATTACCGCGCTGAGACCAGCACGACATACATTATGGTATATTTCACTTTCAAGTGGGCAGTGCAAGAACAGTACTTGGACTGCTACTTCACAAGTTCACAAGTACAGACAAGTATGCATATTAATAAATGGCCTATATGTCACCTTAGCTTTAAAAGCTTGATTAAACATGCAAACACAGTTTTAGTGACTTTTAGTTGGAGCAGCTGATTTAAAAAACTTCTCATGCAGTGGGAGTTCTAGACCACTTGAAGTGGGTGTTGGGATGGGATCAATGGCTATGGTAGAGGTGGCAATTCTACCTAAATGTGCATTGTTTGCAAGGTAACTCACTCCCAGTGGCGCTGGGGTTTGGGTGGTTAGTTGGGTTTAAAGGCTAAGCATGTTGTCACTTGTTGGACTGTGCAGTTATGCTACTGGACTATGGACCAAAGAATCCAGGGTTCAAATCCTGCCTCTGTTGGGTCATTGAACAGGGCCATTTATCCACAATTAGTTGTATTGTATTGTAAGTTGCTCTAAATAATGATGTCTGACTAACAAAATGTGGCAAATGTCACAGGGGCACTGGGCCCCCTTCCCCCAGATCCACCACTGACAGGAAGCAATTAGTTGCTTTAATATAAACCTTAAGCATTCTTACATATTGTTCATCTCTGCAGAACTGAAAAGCCTATAAGCCTGAACACAATAAGATTGAACAAAAATGGATCTCATAGACTTATGTAGGTCATGACTGGTTTCAATTGTCTAGACAAACACAGAAATATGACTACAGGCTAAAATGTAGAGCATAAACCTGACTGCAAATGTACACAGACTGTGTGTCATCACAGCTTAAAAAATCCTACGGATTATGCATGAAGAGAGGGGGGAGGTGGGCACTGCAGGCAGACTTTAAGATAGCCAGTGTCATGACTCTACCAGGCTGCCACTACCACATTATTAATGTTTTAGAAGAGTTGCTTCTACCGACTGTGCCTGGCATACATGACATCTCAGCAAACTAAAGCCCTCATGCATGCTGGATTCCTCTTGACAACAAACTGGTCCTAGTCTACAGCCTCAAGGTTAACCTGTTACCATGGAGACAGCTCAGCCAATACAAAAATCAGCAGACGGTTGCCATGCAGACTGCACGTGTTTTGTTTTAGGGATGACCTATATTTTTTTTAGGATGCAAGTCAGATGCCAGTGTGTAAATGACATGAACACACTTTATTTTCACGTCATTAAAGAAGATAATCAATGCTAATTTTAGCAGGGTGTGCTATGCCAAGTCCTAAAATGGTTTTAAAAAAAAGTTTAAAATTAAAAAATCCATAGCATTACAATTTCACACCACATGTTGGCATGGGAACAGCTGGGCTACTGAAAGCAAAATGTGACATTTATTTCCACTGGTAGTTAATTAATTAAACTCAGTTTTTTTATTCAATCCTCTATAAACTTCAGCACTAAACACATAATCTTAAACCATTATGAATGTGAGAAACCCATATTTTTTTTTAATTTACAAGGACCTAGTAAGGAGAAAAAATTCCAGTCATTCCCCACATGAACACAGTGAAGACATGCAAACTCTATGCAGGTCACTGAAATATAAAAGAACATTCATTTTGGCTGCATACAAGACTGCAGGGTGTCAAGTTAACCACCAATAGATTCGCTAGCATTAGACATGGGTTAAATGTGTTTAATTATACTATAAACCTTAGTATGTTCTCTCAATTTAATTAAGAGTACCCAAACTCAAGGTATGGCATAATAATCAGTCTTTTGCAAGATTAGTGCATAGTCAACCAGCATGTAGCTAGCAGTATCAAACTACCAAAAACAAGTTGAAAAATCTGTAGCACCTGCCATAATAATCAGAATATTTAGCAATAATTACAAATTTCAAAATTCTGTTTTTTGTTCGAAAAATCAATCATAAACTGTTTGCCTTTCAACACAGTTACAAAATTATTGTCACAACCCTGCTAAAAACAGCAAAGACCAACCAGACTTAAATCACATAATGAAACAGAATGAAACAGAATCAAATGAAACATAAAACAAATATAGAAAATACTGGCCAAAAAATATCTAAGAAAAAAGTGTTGTTGTTGCTCATCAGGTTGGCAAAAAACATTTCTAAAGAGTTTGGGCTCCACCAATTTGCAGACAGACAAAACAAACAACAGGAAATTTAAGACCATTGTTACCCTCCCCAGGTATGGTTGACTAAGAAAGAGTACTCCATGGTCAATGAGTGTAATGTGGCCACAGTGAAACCTCTAAGCATCTAAAGGCTTATCTATTTATTTTTTAGAATCAACACAGATGGGACTTCTTTACACTAATAAATGTTTATTAATGTATATTAATTTAATATTCTTTTGGTGTTTATTTAGTTAGTATCTAGGCCACCCATGGAGGATGGGTCCCCTGTTGAGTCTTGGTCCTCCCAAGGTTTCTTCCTATCATTTTAGTAAGTTTTTCCTTGCCACTGTCGCCCCAGGCTTGCTCAACTTGGGATTGGCCTTTTAGGACAGTGTAATATTGTGAAGCTGCTTTAAGGCAATGCTCCATTGTAAAAGGCGCTATATAAATAAATAAACTTAAATGTGGGGTGTGTTTAAGAGGCTACAAGTCCCTGCCAGATTGAACATGCAGCAAAAAACATGAATATATAGTTTACCAGCAAAGTAATGAATGTGGGGGATATAATGATCTTTTAGCAACACTTTGTTTTTCAAATATAGTGAAATAACTGACCGCAAGTGCAGCAAAAACACAAAATGCAACAGTACAAATCAATGGAAAGCTAAGACTACATTCAAAACCATTTCCTCTTTCCATTTTTATTTACTTGTTTGTTTGTTTTTTGCATCAAATAACACATGCCATCATCTGATTAGATCCTCCTACACACTTCTGTGCTCAACACAAAACATAAATATATTTTCAGTAAGCTTCTGTCTTAGTCTTGCATTTTAAGTATTACAATGTAGCTGGTGGTAGGATTGGTACATTGAACTAATGAATATCTACTCAAGCATAACAGAGTAACAAACACTTTTTCCAAACATTTTGGAATGCTTATGTATTGTACGTAACATTTTACATACCCAATAGGGGAAAACTAACAAGAAAGGCTGTGTTGAAGAAAAAAATATACAAGGGTCTATTTTTTAAAAAACTAAACACATAAAGACAAACAAAATTATTTAGCATCCTGTCTCCTTTCTGGTCTGGCCACAACACATCATCTACATCTCAAGCGATGATCTCTTTGACTGAAAAAAGGAATCATTTTTGTTTTTTGGAACAATGTTCCAGCTATGACCACACATCATATTCACCACATGTATCGCCCACATCACTATACCGGAAGCTTCTTTGGTATAAAAGTTTCAGACTGTGATTATTATGCCATATGTTGTATTAATTACTGTTACCTGAATTGGGATTAAGGGTACAAATATTACTAGGCCATTTCAGTTTAAGGTGTACATTCAGTGTACATAAAATATTTTATCACATATAATTTCTAATGGTTTAAGATTACACTTTTGGTGCAAATGACTGACTTTTGCTAATCCCACAGTTGTAATGGCATTAATTGTCATTATGCACATATTATTGCTTATTCATATTTTAACCCAAATAACTATTTTTTCTATTAAAGTAGCAGTACTTAGCCATTCAACTGGGCAACAAACTTTCCTACTCTGACAGGGATTCAAATCAAGAAAACTACAGTGCCTGGAGAAAATCCACACAGAAATGAGGACATGCAAACTCCTCACAAACGGAGCCCGGATATTGAACCAGGTATCTTGGACCTGTGAGACATTGCTGGCATCCTGCTTCTCACATACATTCACCCATATGGTTGTTTGTGGGGGAGGCACATTGATGATCCTGTTTGGCTGTATTACCATCTGCTTCTTCCTTTATAGGATATGCTGTTATAGCATAGTTTCATACTGCATTTAGCACTACTGAGTTCCTTATATGGACTTTTTTATGGGGTGGTAGGCTGAGATGGTTGTAAAGTTGGTTTGATTGTGATCCAGTTCTGTTCCCTATAGATTAAATAATGCTATACATATTACATATACCTTTTTGGAACTATGGCGTCAAGCATTAATTTTACCGGTAAAAAGTATTAGTGTTGAATTTTTATTAATGTAAAGGAGCTTTACCTTACTGACATTGATAGCTCTAGTAATGATAAATAAAAAAGCAACATTTTAAAGCATTGGAAGTCATTGCTTTTTTTTTTGCAATGTTTTCGACATAGTCCACCAGTACTTTCATTTTCAATTCACGTTCATTCAGCATAACTACAATGGCTAACAATGGACTGCCTAACAAAGCCAATACAGTATACATTTTAACATATTCTATTATTTTGAACTGACTGATCTCAGCATGGGACCAACATCATGTGCTAAGACAGATCATTATTGAAAACATGCTGAGCATGGGCATTGAGCGTTTTTAATCACTAGTTTGGTTAGACAAACGGTAGCAAGGCCAGCCCTCATGCTCATTGCTTGGAGAACTAGTAGCCTTTTAGGAACAGGTACAGGAAGATATTAGGAATGTAACAGACAGTGCTACTGTTGTTTTATGTAATAAACATGCAACAATGTTATCCATAAAGAAAAAAATATTACCTCTTACACTGAATTATTGATCATAATGTGCATTGCTCGACAGTGACATCTAGTGGGGCCTGGCACCAATAAGAAGACACGTTGTATTTTTTCTTTAAAAAACAAATATATCATGTGATTAAAATCCAGGTTTTTAGGTGCTACTTTATTACAAAAGTATAAACTTGTAGACATTGTTATGAAGTCATTTTGTTGTAAAAAAGAAAAAGAAAAAAGAAAACCAAAACATTACAATCTTTTGCACATGAGGACTTGACACAGCTTGACCACACACAACCCTGTTGTCTGATAAGCACACGCACAACATCAGCTGCCACACTAATAATCTGCTGATCTTGAAAATACACACAATAGTTTAGAATGGCACAGGAAAGAAAATCTTTTAAAAACTCCAAACACATCAAAACTCACATAGATAGAGATACTGTTGATCAAATTTTCACCAGAATTCATTCCAAATTAACAAACAAAAAGAAATACATACGCTCAAGAACACCTAGGGTAACTTCACATTGTTTCTCTTGTTCTTTTCATTTCCTTGTAAAATATTTACAATGTTGTGCCAACATATATGACAGTGACTGTATCCGACTCACAGAATGTCGTTTTTCTTAGTGGGTTCTAGTCTGCTTTTACAGGAATATGAAATTACATTAAATAAATGCATTTTTGAGGGTACATCAACTCCTGGATTTGTGTCCCTTGTCTACATTAATCCACTGCAGCACACCACACTCTTTAATATTATTGATAACTTTCATTCCAATTAGTACACAGCAGATTCTGCTAGCTGTATCAGTTATAACATGGCTGGGTGGAATTAGATTCATTCTATATTATATGCCAACATAGACATCCTGCTTGTTCCTGTCTGGCAGAAATGAAGCTTGTCTTGATATGTGTGCACAGTCACAATCTGCTGTTGTAAGTTGAGTTCTTCTTGAGTCATCGTTTGATCCATTGTGCTCTCTTTCCGATGGAAGAAAAGGCAATTAAACCAATTAAGCAACAAACAACAGCGAGAAATAAATCATTATTAGATAGCAGTTTACTTTTTTGTCTTCTCCTTTTTTCATTTGTAAGTTTTTTTTTTCTTGAATGCATGCATCTGTTCATCAGGCAAAGTGCATTAACATTAGTAAGAAAGTAAAACACGTATTGAACTGTACCATATGGCAGTGGAAACATTGTACACAGCTAGTTAGGTGTTTAGGGTATGATCTACAACAAATTAGTAAATACAATGAAAACACAAATAAAGTCCCAGTTTAATGGGTATAAGAGGGTCTATTTCTAAGTTGTTCTTCACTTACTTCACTTAAGAGCAAAACAGATGTGTGCAGATCGTTTAAATTATTAGACATTTTCTCAGTATCCCTGAGCAATTAGCTAATTCTGTAAAATCTCTTTAAATGCTACCAAATACTATAATTTAGCTTTTCATTGTCACATTAGGTTTCACTCTGAAAAATGGGTCTACAATAAATTAAGTGCTAAAAGAGTAATTTTCTAGTAATTCTGAATATCACATGACATATTTGTCAATTAATATTCACATGTTTGATAAGGGATACTGCTTTTATTTCATTATTAATCATATAATTGATTTATAGAAATACAGGATTAATTATTACAAAAATAATGCCACATGTTGCTAAACACAATCTGTTTATTTAAATAAATAATTTAGATAAAGACTAATGTTAATTGTTAAACTATGATAAAATATCTGACAGCTTTCGTGGTCGGACTTGCATTAACATTTACATTTTGGAAGTTTGTTTGCATCTAAAACTAGGACCTTGTTTCCCTGCCTCATCACTTGCACCTGTGGTTTTACTCTAATATGTTGGGCTCTGTGCCATTTCAGGATTCAGTCTTCTCTGCAGAGTTGTGCTCATTGTGTTTTGTCCTTTGGAATTTCCTAGAGATTAAATAAAACATTTGACCCGCAATTCCGATGGTCATCTACATGAAAAATAAGCTCAAGGGCTGTATTCAGAGTCAGCAGCTTAACTTAAAAAGATAGAGCAATAATTTATCAATGAAACAATTAAAAATCAGAGTTTTACTAGATAGTTTTAATTTGACTATTTTGTTTATGAAATGATTTGTGTGCACTTAATGTTTAGGTTTCCTTGAGTAGATCCTCAAAACATAAGCTTCCATCCTGTCTCCTTTAATAGAAGTGCATGCCAAAGCAACACATTATATTATTAACTGATGAAGCCAGAGCATTTATTTAGTAAAACCTGATGGAGCTTGAGTGAAAACAGTACTATTATGGAACTGACAGCATCATCAATGAATTACAGAAATCTTGACTTGATTTCCTCTTCTATATTTGTTTTATTTGTCATAGTATGTTGTGTTCAAATTAACAGACAGTATAATAAAACAAAATGTATATTTACCTGCTGGTAGCAGACTAATTATAGCTGACTGCTGTAAAAACAAACATATTTGCTATTTACAACATAATCATGAGCTATTTTGAAGTGCTTCAATACATTTAAGAATATTATATGATTATTATAATATAATATTATTATATTTCCAGAAATGTTGCTTTTAGACAGGTAAATGACTTTCAGAATTTGGAGGTGCATATTCATTGCTAAAAATAGGCTTTCGTTCTGAAATATTGTGTTTGCAAGAAATTGTAGCTTGTTTAATTGTGAACCTAAAACTGCTTGGTCTCATACTGCTTCTTGGAAGATGTAACAGATAATGCTCTAAACCACTGAGACACATCGTTTTAGTGCATATATTGTGGAATTGTCTAAGCAACAAGTATGTCTACTAGTAGTAGGTCTGAGACTTTTATTATCTCCGAATTACATTGCATAACTCAACTCTGAATACAGCCCTACTATGTGAGTGTGCTTTTAAAACAGGTTTGAGTCATACCTTATGCATGGATTCCCTTCTAATACAGATATCTGGGTGATATGTCAATGCTTTGTCAATTTAAATGCCTGATATTTTTCTTAGCAAAGACATATAATTTTGATAAGAAGAATAACTAAGTCCCTTCTTTGGGACTATACCTCTTTTTTCACCACACTTAAAATCTCTGCCAGTAATCATTTAATACTGGTACACCAAGTTACACACAAAGTGGTAGTGCAATGTGAATATACCAAGCTGATGCACTATGTAATAATTCCCCCTTCTCAGTCTTCTATAAGGCAATGTGTGGGGCTACTTGGAGACTGTAGGACTGAAATGTAAACAAGATGTGTGAATGGATGCAAGATAAGTTATTCACTTTCAATTTGTCTTGCCACACCTCTGTCATATTATGAGATGCGTGTTTGAATTTGAGAGAGAGCTTCCTCTACAGGCCAGTGACATACATTTCCATTCCATCATTAAAAGTGAAGATTGTAGTAGTACTGGATGTGGCTGAGCCTTGTTTTAGGTCAGGGATGCTCTCATAGAGATTTTCACCTGGTAGCAAAAGGCCTTTGGCTGGCAAATGCTGCATCTTAGGAGTATGCTGAGGTGGGGCAGGAGGTGGTGGTGGTTGATGCTGTGGCTGCTGGGGTTTTTTCTTCTTGGGCCGGAGGGTGGTGCTGGCATTCAAAGGAGGTCTCTCTCGCTTCCAGCCTCCTCCTGCAGCCTCTGCAGCTTCATATGGCATGTCACTTTCCTCTGCTCCAATGGCTTCGTAACAGTGCTCCTCCATAGAGCCCGGGGGGAGCCTTGAGCCTTTTACTTCCTGCGGAGCCCACGTCTGTGGCTTCACCACAACGTTGAAACCACCATCACGGTCACCACGAGTCAAGGTCCGATAGCCACTGATATCTCTTTGGCCTGTGGGTGAGCTAGGTACACCTCTTTTCTTCTTGACTGGTTTGCAGACTTTGGAATACATATCTGAGATCTGAAGAAAAACACAGTGATGTCACAACAACTACCATAAGCAAAACTCTCATTATACAATATCACACTGTCCAGCATCATATCCCTTATTAAGTGGCAATGTATCTTTGATTAGCTGAAGTTAAGTTGGAAAGAAATTTAGTAAAAGTCCTGACACACGGTAAAATTGTTTATAAGGAGAAAAGTATTGAAAGTAGAACCAGTCACGCACCCCAGCTGCCATGTTCTCCCCCATGTGAGGGCTCAGAGGGCCTATGTGCTTGGGCTGGAACATGCAGTCATCATCTTCTGGAGGTTTCCATATGTATTCCTCTCCATTTCCAATAAACACTGCCTCCTGAATACAGAAAACAAGCTTTGCATACATTCTTCCTTATGGCACATACAGTATACAGTCCATTCCGGTTAATAGGACCACTGTTTAATGGGACCAGCCACTTATTAGGACCAAATCCTAAAGTACTGAAACAAATCTTATTATATACGTGTAATGTTATTCACTTATTTGGACCAAAATTATGCTTAATCGGCCCAAAGAACGTGTAAAGTATTTAATATCCGTGAAGAAACTCTACGTCTCTGGCATCACTACCCGAAAACACCCGAGTTTCTTCCCAGCCCTCTACTGCCACCTACAGGTCTTTGCCTAACATTTCTATTTACTACAAAAAAAAGCCACAAGTCACAAGTGGCCACTTAGCCACAACAAAAGCGCGTCAAATCACACTGGAGGAGATCTTCAAACATTGACTGGAATTTGTGGAAGAACTTGTTTTTAAAGTATTATGCTTCGCATGCTGAGTACCTATACATTGTGTTGTGGATCATTTCGAAAAACTTGTTTGCCAATGTATTTTTCAATGAATAAAGTTTGTAAGCAAAAGTAGTTCTTGTTTGTACGTTCGCTATACGTGTAAATAGCACAATAAAAGTTTAAGAAACATTTAATATGTTACATAGCACATCCCGTCTTG
>JAUZSV010426545.1:0-10479 GCA_034780495.1 Parotocinclus cesarpintoi | reverse complement strand
GTATAATATTAGTAAGCTGCTTTGAGACAATGCTCCGTTATAAAAAGGCCTATAGAAATAAATTAGAAGTCAGTAAGGGTTCATGTTTACTTTTTCAAACCACTGAAAATGGCTGAATACTTGTTTAGTTTTTATTGTTCAGCCTCACACACTAGTGGTTAAAAAAGGCAAATTCCCTAAGGTAGACAATGAGACGAACAGAATACCATGAGATGGATTGCTACCTACGTGCTTGAAAGATAATAAACAATCTGAATGAATTAATTTTCACATTTTAGATCGGCTTATCAGTAGTGCCTCATTCTCAACAGCAAACATGGCTTTGAAAGTAAATATTTTGATGTCAGCAGAAGAGGTCCCATCGCACCCAGAGCTCAGCGTCGGTTGGCTGCGGGCTGCTGGTATGTCTGTAAGCCCCAACATGGCAGACTACTTGGAGTGGCTCTGAATGGCTGCAGCTGCTTGGATTGCACATCTTGGCATTTTTCTGTGTCAATGTCCTCTTTCCCCCTCGCTCTCACACACATCATACACATCTAACACGTCGCATGCTAACTAACACTGCATGCTGCTAGACTACTCTTTCTGATTGGTGTTTGCAGTGCGATTTGTCTTTATTTATTAAATTTCAACCTCCCCAGGAAGGGGATTCGTTTTTGTTTGCTGTATTGTTTTTTTTCCCTCCTCTTTTTTCTTTTTTTTTATCTTTTGGCGTGTAAACACAAGAATGGAGGGGACTAGACCAGCAGACTCAGGGCTCAGGTGGCAGCTGTGCTACGACTTCTCTGCCAGGTCATGGCTGATGGTATGTCCACTCTTCCTGTCTCGCTCTCAGTTCCTTTTCTTTGTCTTTTTTTCTATCCTACACTTTTCAACTGCTCGTAAACCAAAGAAGTTTGGTTGATGTCTGAATGACTAATGACTTCTAACACTTTTTTTTCTTCCATATTTGCTTAAGGCTGGGAGCCCCTACCTACTTTTCTTGTTTCCAGGCAAACTTGTTTGCTTAGATAATGTCGGATTGGATAATCAATAATATATTGTGCACATTTACCGCATGGCCTTTTTGGATAGAGCAAACAGGAGTACTTGTAATATTTAATAAGCGACCTAACCCATTTTTTTTTTGTTTCCTTTGGAACGTGTACATGAATTGCCAATGTCAGCTTTAACCCTGATTCAATTTAACGTATTCTTATAAATAATATACACTTTTTAGGCCATAGACCAAAATCTGCCATGTTTAGGCATTTAGCAAGAAATACAACACAGTGTGCAACAATTGAATTTGCGGTATTTGAAAAAAGTGGATCGTTTTCTGAGAAAACGTCAACAAATTCCACAATGTGGACATAAATAGAAATTTTCAGAAAATTAAATGTGCATTGATAGACTAGACTCTATTACCTGTGTAATGTTATTACACACACACTCACACACACAGACATTTTGGCATTTGTGTCAGTTTAACCTACTTAATCAGGCAGAGATGTACACTCGATAATATCTAAACACAGTAGGTCGTCAGATGAGAAGATCTGAGAACGAGCTCTGTATGCACAGACTTCTCAGGGGAGCTGACATCCTTCAAGCCCCCTGGGCTACTTCCTATATAGGGCAGCACAGCCCCAGGAACCCTGTCCATGTGTGTGTGCGCCACTACCCAAACCAATCCCCTCGGTGCGGGCAGAGAGGAGGGGGGTACATGAGTTTTAATTAGATATGATGGAGAAATGTCAGGACTGGCTATAATTAAGCTATGGGATCCAAAGTATTGCATCTGCATTCACTATTTCCAACTGCTGTGTTTGCTAGGGCGAAATGTGGGAACCTCGGTATTAACGAAGTAATAAAACACAATGGGGCATGGAAAATAAGCAGCGATTGAGTTAATAATTCTCTGCTAATTGCATGGCCTGGAGTACTTTATTTCACTTTTACCAGGGAGAATTTCCACCAATTAAATCTTTCCTTGTTGAGCAGTAGATCATAATAATACCCATTTAGATTTAATGAATGTGGTTCCCACTTTCATACTTTCTGATAGCAGGTAGCGCCTTACTGAGACTTTTCTCTCTCGTTGATAGAAAGTGTAAAAGAACATAGATATATGGTTGATACATTATGGCTTACTGTTGGTAACGGTTATGGTTGTTGTTATTAAGTTAGAGGCAAATAGTTAAGTAAATGCATTTATAAGAGGTTTTTACTTATGGATACTTATCAGTAAAAGCACCGTATACATTAGCATATTCCATAAAACAATAACTACTAATCAGAATAAAAAGTACTCATTATTTAAGGAGCCCACAGCGGCAGCTTGGCAGAGGGGGGGGTTTAAAGGGGGGCACTAGGGTACCAGAGTCCCATAACTTGGTAGGAGCTGTGTATAAGTGTAAAAATGAAGGAGATGCAACCCCGTGACTGTATAATTTGTATCTGAACATTAATTAAATGATTTAAATTAGAACACATTGAACATTGAACGTTCTAAGGATTTTCTTACCCTTCACCTGCCCTGATTGCTATTTACCTTTACATTTTTTGCTTATCCAGGGTTGCTTATGTCTGATACACTCTTACAAAGGGCCTTGCTCAGAGATCGGACAGCGGCAGGTTGCCAGAGGTGTGGTCTGAACCCTTGGCCTTCTGGTCCTCAGTCCACAGTACCTTAGCTAAGCCAGTGCAGTCTCTTCCTCTCTTGAACCCTTTAGCTATTGATCCATCTTTCAACTTCTCTTCACAGTTGCCCACAACACTGCCTCCGTCTCGTTCTCTCACTTCTTTGGTGCACAGATGTCTGGCTTGGCCTGCAACAGCTGTCCCGCCATGTGCTGGTACCAAGTGTTGAGGTGGCATTAACCAAGGGGAGGGGATGACCATGAATATTCATGTTCACTTGGACCTGTTCTTCCAAACAGGGCCTAGAAGTGCCAAGCAAGTCCCTCCCCCTGACACAGTGTGTAGAATGAGAACGACAGAAAGAGAGCGATTGTGTGGCCCAATTCCACCAAACAGGAGTCTCGTCTTTGAGGTGTGACAGAGCGCAGGAAACTGGGAGGGAAAACCATGAGAAAATTAAAATGCTCGTCCCATAAAGTGTCGTCGTTACTCGAGAGTACGGTGTATTTGGAGGATCATCAAGTCATCTCACCCAAAGTCTTCATTCACTGAGATGTGGTTCTGAATAATTAAATTTAAGGTTCTCAGATTTACAGAACTAATACGATGTGCCAATTCAAAGGTCTCAAGGTACTGGAAAGAAGAGAGCTCATTCACGTGCAGATGTCACCAGCTTGATCTAATTGCTTTACCCTGGTACTAAAACAGACATTATGGAATGAATAAAATTGCTAATTCGTACGATTTGGCATGGTCAGCGTCAATAAGGATGCATTTTAAAATGGGATTTAATACATCGTAACAACGTTCATTCGCACCACTAATTTTGTACAGCTTTCACTCGTTTTTAGATTTGTTGACTGGGATAAATGGAAGTGGATGTACAGGGTGAATGAAAAGCCCCAGGACACTCGTTTATTTCAGAAACAAAAGAGCAAATGACTGATATGAATACCCCAGCAAGTAATGGGTGAGGGGGCCCATAGAGGGGGCCCTAAAAAAACATCTTTTAGGGTATTTTTTCAGTAGAAGGTGGTCATTTAGCATATTAAAGCAAACCAGAGACAAAGTAGTCTCAGAAACCGATTGTCGCGATCAGATTCGCAATTTCTCTTGTGGATCAAAAGCGTCACCGGTAACTGAAGTTAAGGTATTCCTGTTAGGGTTCCTACCTTTCGCCCCGGAGCGTTCGGCCGTCCTCGCCGGTTTCCGTTACAGAGCTATCGGTGAGGCGGTTTATATCCAGTATCCAAATTACGACCTGATTCCTAACAGCTGCTTCTCCTGATATTTAGGATTGGGTTTTAGAGCTGTTCGGTACCAGGTCGTCTCAATTCGGTACGCCCGCCCGACCACCGGCTCGCTCGCTCCCTTACACACACCTTTAGGGATAGTGGTAACGTCCCGGGGGCTTTTAGTGCCGATGGACGTGTACAGGGGGAACCCCCGAGGTATTTAGTATTTTTAGGGGCACTTTGAGGGTCTCCCGTCCCGTCCTCGTGCGCTCCTCACACACCTGAGTTCACGCTCCTTCGTCGGCACCCAACGAGCCTCACTCCAGCCGGCTGCTCGTCCTGAGTGGGATTTCGTCTATCCCGCATCCTTGGGTCCTACCAAAAACACCACATCTCGTAACAAACTGTGTTCGTTTTTGTAAGAGCTGAAATTTTAAATAAAACAAGGCAAGACAGGACAGGTTCTGTAGGTTAATAAGCACACCGATCGCCAGTGATTTATTCCTAATAAGAAAACTTTCCACCAGGCGTTTATGGATTATGCAGATATTTAATTGAATTTTGGATAAATCTCCCTCAGCACCGCTCCACCATGTGCCCCCTCTCGCTGTCGCTATCTGGCTCGGTTCTAACAGGATTACACTTCCGCGGGGGACAAACGGCGGGACGGCGCCCTGACGTCAAGAGCGGCAGAACCAGAGGGAAGCGTGTGAGGAAATTCGCTCTGTCGTGTCACACCACGTTACCAGGCTCGACGGCTTCATTCCGTTTTCAGTACGGGATGGTGAATCATTTCTGCCGGCTCCCTGATTAAGATGCTAATTGTCCTTTACTTCAAAGCAGAAGGACGTTTTTAGGATCGCCGTCCTGCCCGAGGGTCCGGTCGTAGCTTCTGGGACTTTTGTGGAGTCCGTGAAACCTTAAACAAAGCCAATCTGTGTCTCGTTTACGTTTCAGTGCTTCCAGAGCTCCAGCAGAACCTCAGCTTTTCTTCTCATAAATAGTTTGTTGGCTCTTGAGACGAAGCGGTTCCGTTCTATAGTTCCTCCACTGCTTCGGTCCGAACGGTCGAGGAACTAAATTTACAAAGAGCTGTTTGTTGTACAGAGGATAAACACGAAATTGTCGGGTTTTATTAAAGAGAACGTTTATTTCCATTCAGTAAATAAATCAGGTTTGTCTTTTCTCTCAGTGCATTTACTTTCCGAACACACACCATAAATAGGAACAATATTAATTTCAGTGGAAATCTTTATCCGTTAAATAGCAGATTTGTCTCATATTAACCACCAAACCATGTTTTTTAACCTTCCTATTCATCAACAGTGCCAAAACGTCTTATACTTGGGTATTTTTTATGAACTAATTAAACATAAGGGTTGTTTTATAATGAAGTTTTGAAGACAGAAAGGCATCCACTATCGGCTACAAACTACAAATAAGATGACTTTCTATTTAGTTTGAATCCAAACGAGGATATGTGGTCATTTTTCTCTGACCGAGCCTCCAAACTAAAGAAAAAACACAAGCCAGGTCATATTTAGGAGGAACTGAGATTCAGAGGAACAAGCAGCAGGTGGAACCAATCAGAGAACTAAACGATCGGTCCTCTAAGTGTACGCTGGGTCAACTAGCACATAAACAGGCATCTCCAAACTCCAGAGTCCTAAGTTACCTGTGTAATCGAATCGATTTTTAACCAAGAGTTTTATTTGAACATTGTGACCAAAAAAGAAAGAAAACCAAAAAGATTTTGGGTCTTAGAAACACTAAATATAATAATAATAACCTCAATAAGTGGTGTAATTCTTATAAAAGTTACAAATTTAAGAATGAGATAATATTGATTTTTTTAAATATTATTATTTAAAATAAAGTGCTATGTGTAAATTATCTAAAAACTGGAAAAACATCACCTGGTCTGACGAGTCTCGATTTCTGCTGTGACGTTCGGATGGTCGAGAATTAGGTGTAAACATTGTGAAAGCCTAAAGTAAAAATACAATTAATTAAGATAAATAAATAAATAAAGAAAGAAAGAAAGAAACAAATAAAGAAATTACAAAAAGAAGAAATAAAGAAAGAAATGAAAAGAAACAAATGATGAAAGAAAAAAGAAAGAAAAAGGGAAAAAAATAAAGAAACAAATTAATAAATCAAGAAAAAATTAATAAATAAAGAAATGAAAAGGAAGGAAGAATGAAAGAAACAAACCAACAAATAAAGAAAGAAAGAAATGAAAAAAAGAAAGAAACAAATAAAGAAAGAAAAAAGATATAAAGAAAGACAGAAAGAAACAAATAAAGAAAGAAAAAATAAATTAATTGAATAATTGAAGAAATGAAAAGAAACACAGAAACAAATAACGAAAAAATAAAGATAGAAACAAATAATGAAAGAAAGAAATAAAAAGAAAGAAAGAAAGAAACAAAGAAAGAAAGAAAAAAAGGAAAGAATGAAACAAAGAAAGAAAGAAAAAAGATAGAAAGAAAAAGGAAAAAATGAAAAAAGAAATTAAAAGAAAGAAAAAAGAAAGAAAGAAAAAAGATAGAAAGTAAGAAAGAAAGAAAGAAACAAAGAAAGAAAGAAAGAAGATAAAAAAGAAAAGGAAAAGAAAGAAAGAAAAAAAAAGAAATTAAAAGAAAGAAAAAAAGAAAAAAAAAGAAAGAAAAAAAGAATGAAATACAAAAAAAGATACAAATGCACAAAAGGGTTAAAAAAATAACTGTACAAATGGAAAGAAAGAACAAAACAAGTACAAAAAAAGCTCATAATGATAAAACGAAAGAAAGTAGGAAACAAAACAAAGAGAAAAACAGAGAAAGAAGGTGAAGGACCGCGAAAAGAACAAAGAAAAAAAGAAAAACAAAGAGAAAAAGGGGAAGAAAGAATATAACAACACAAAAACAAAATATAAAAGAAAGAATGAAAGAAAAAGACAGAAATAAGAAGAAAAAAAAAGAAACAAAACATTACAGAACATCACAAACGTGCGACATTCGGCTCAGAATTTGGTTATCAAATTAAAAGTCTGGATTCATCCTGCCTTGGATCAGAGGTTTAGGCTGCTGGTGGTTTAATGGTTTGGGATTTCTTTGGCACATTTTGGGTCCCTTAATACCCCAGAGCGTACCTGAGTATTGTTACTCACAGTGTGATGATAATTAGTCGTTCCATTAGTTATCTGAAAGCTGAGAGTCTAAAATCACTCTCTGGATAAAAGCAGCTGCCAGAATCGAACTCTAAACATCAAACAAATCATCCATTTCCTCCCTAAAAGTCGACGTGTGATTGATTAGAGCTTTTTCTTTTCTCTGCTCTCTCACTAATTCCATGTTTAAAAGCATCTGATCATAAATTAACTGCTGCTCAGCTTTTTTTGTTGTTGATTTGCATGCTGGCACCGGGTTGAGATCACTACCACAAAAAAAACACACACACATTGCTATGCTAATGAGCTCCTGGTGCTCCTCATGCTCCTCGTGCTCCTCGGGACGTTAAAACGAAACGCACTGGCCGGCCGGGCCGAGGTGACCGGAGGCTGAACGCTGTAATTCCCAGATTAGTGATGGTAAGGCTGCCAGGCCTGGAGCTGTAAATCTATTCCTGTGGAAATGTCATCCCTCCAGTTCCAGACTGGGAAAATAATGGAAAAAAAAGTTCAAAAAAAATTTTTTTTTAAAAGAAGAAAAGGAAGAGGAAATGAAGGTCAGTTTCCTGAAGGTCGGTGTGGGTAGAGAACGTCGAGAAGAACAATAAATTATAATAAATAAATTATAGAGGAACCATAAAGAAACAAGAAGGTCAGAAGCATTTCGTTCTGTGGAACTGGCTGTTAAACCGAGTGAAATGAAAAGAAAGAAAAAGAAAGAAAGAAATTTAAATAAAAATAAAAATAAAGAAAATAGAAAAGATATAAAGAACGAAAAAGGAAAAAAAAGAAAAAAAGTAAGAAAAAGAAAAAAAAGATAAAGGAAAAGAAATAAAGAAAGAAAAAGGAAAAAAAAGAAAATAAAAGAAAGAAAAAGAAAAAGGTAAAAAAAAGAAAGTAAGAAAAAGAAATAAAGAACGAAAAAGAAAAAGAAAGAAAAGGGAAAAAAAGAAAGAAAGAAAAAGGAAAAAAAAAAAAGAATGAAAAATAAAAAAAAGAAAGAAAAAGGAAAAGAAATAAAGAAAGAAAAATAAAAAGAAAGAAATGAAAAGAAAGAAACATAAAAATTAAAAAAGGAAAAGAAATAAAGAACGAAAAAGAAAAAAAAGAAAGCAAAAAATAAAAAAAGAAAGGAAAAGGAAAGAAATAAAGAAAGAAAAAGGAAAATAAATAAAGAACGAAAAAGAAAGAAAGAAAGAAAAAGAAAGCAAAAAAAAAGAAAGGAAAAGGAAAAAAAAGAAAGAAAAAGAAAAAGGGAAAAAAGAAAGAAAAAGGAAAAGAAATAAAGAACGAAAAAGAAAAAGAAAGAAATAAATAAAAAGAAAGAAGGAAAAATAAAAATAAAAAAGGAAAAGAAATAAAAAACGAAAAACAAAAACAAATAAAGAACGAAAAAGAAAAAAAAGAAAGCAAAAAAAAAAAAAAAAGAAAGAAAAAGGAAAATAAATAAATAACGAAAAAGAAAAAGAAAAAAGCAAAAAAAAAAAGCAAAAAAAAGAAAGAATGAAATGAAAAGAAAGAAAAAATTCCTAACTCCAAATGAGTCCGGGCAGAAATCCGTCGGGAACTTGAGCGACTTGCTTGGGTCGTACGTTGTATGACATTTCGATTAAAACACCCACATTTTGTTCTTATTATGCCTTTATTTTACAAACTAGATACAAAATGTCATAAATAAAACACAGAAGTTCCAATGTAGCTACATTAATCAGAGTGGAGAAGAAGAAAAGGTTCACGTTAGACCAGGAATAAAGGATGAAGAGCAGTAGGAAGCGTTATTGCATTACCTTCAGTGTCGTCCGTTTCTTTTTCTTTCTTTTTTTCTTTTTTTTTTAATAGAAAACACATGGAGAATACATTCAGTATTTACATTGCATATGTTTCAAGCCTTTTCTTTTACGCCCCCTTTTATGTTCATCTGATATAAAACAGCGAGTATTTACGTACATGTTAAGGACGAGTCCTTAATAAAAAAATACGCAGATCAGATTCGATGCTTTTCCTCTTTTAACCACTAGGAGCGCTGTCACAGTCTTTCCTAATGCAGCTGAATAATGAGGTTTAAATATTTATAGCGATTCTCGGTCGTTTTGACCTGGAAGTTTTGGGGGAAAAAAAGGTTTTCTTTTGTCCTTTGTCTGGCTGGAATGAATCCGGTGTGTCGGTCGTTTTGTAATGTTCGATTAAACGGTAACACAACGCTGATGACGGTTCCTCAGGCAGTCTGAACACAAGCAGGCAGAGGGAATCCTGGGTAATCACAGTGGACATGCTGCTGGGGAAACAAACAAAGAGAACAATTATGTACAAACATCACGCAGATAAAGAAAACCAGAGAAAACGGGAACAAAAACGGTTTGTTTTTGTTATGTTTTCAGAACCAAGGAGATTCCCAGGAACCTATTGGCAAAGGTTAAAAAACCCTCTATAAAGAGTTTGGACTCAAGTCCACACAAACGGAGGAAATTCACCGTGGTCGACCAGCCCAGAAAATACAGGGTAACTTCTAAGCAACGAAAGGTCTCCTTCATAAAGGTTAACGCTAATGTTCATGAGTCCACCATCAGGAGAACATCAATAACGTGCATGGCAGGGATCCATGAGAAGGCTACTGGGCTTACATAGGAAGCTTATCCCGTCCGTGAAACACGGTGGCGGTAGTATCATGGTTTGTGGCTTTAAAGGAACAGCGGTTTTGGAATTGCAGGAGCTAATTCTAAAGGAAAAACTGAAGATCTGAAGAGAACGTGGGTCGTCAAAATGGCACATTTTCTCGAATGGCCGAGTCAAGGTCCGGACCTCATTACAATAGAAGTGTTGTGGAACGACCTGAAGTGGAAAGGACCAGTCCTGGGAGGAAACAAACCAGGAATTTGGTGCAAATTGCCCCCGAACTGACGTGCAGGACGGATCAACGGTTACAAAAAAGCTTTTAGTTACAGGTTCACATACTTTTACCACTGGCAGATATGTTCAGTTGGATCATATCTCTGAACCAATAAACAACCAAGGACAATATTCTGATCTCATTTGTTTAACTGGGTTATCATTTAGGACTTGTGTGATATATATATTTATATATAAAAGGGTCCTAAAGTGGTTAGTAATGACAGCCAACCAAAAGGAAAAGAGAAACTGAATAGGCTCGGCTTTCAGGAGTTCACCAACAGAGTAAGTGTCTTGCTTTTACTTTGCACTTTTAATCCTAAGAGGGAAATTACCTGATATTTTCAGCACTTTATAATAAAAAATAAACTTTGTTTTAATGGTTTTGAGTAACTTTACGTTCATGTTAATGTTAACGATCCAGATTAGATTATATAAAACTCATCAGCTCATGATCTATTTATCTTAAAATGGGTTTATTTGAACATTTCTGCATCATAAATATTATAAATCCTGTATAATATACTGTATATAGAATAACCGGTATATAATAATACCGGGGGGCAGGGGGGGGGGGGGCTTTAA
>JAUZSV010426534.1:0-10479 GCA_034780495.1 Parotocinclus cesarpintoi | reverse complement strand
ACTTGTTGCATCATTCCCAAGAATCCCCAAGAAGGCTGTACTAACTAAAAAGCGAGCTTTTACATGTCTGGGTTTTTTTTTGTCAAGATGGGATGCTGAGTGTACATTAATGAGAAATGAACTTTTTAAATTTTAGAAAATGGCTGCAATGACACAAAGAGTGAAACATTTGAAGGTGTCTGAATACTTTCCGTAACCTACTGTATCTACTCAGTCAAGCACACAGCAGCAGCTGGATTTCAGAAACTGTTGATTTACTTGGATTTTCACACACAGCCAAGTTTACAGAGAATGGTCAGTGATATAAATGCCTTTTTGAAAAGATTGGATATTGTTGCCACTCAGTCTCGATTTCTGCTGGTTGGGTCACGATTTTATGTAAACAACCCAAAAACCATGGATCAAGGTTCATGTTGGTGCTGGTGGTGTAATGGGTTGGGGGATATTTTAACGCACCATGACATAAAGCTCAAATCATCTCAAACTGGTTTCTTGGACATGACAGTGCTGTACACAAAAGAATAAAACACATTTGGGATGTGATGGGAGAGGAGATTCAGAAAAAAAAATCACAATGCATAGCAGAAGTTACTCACACCAATTTGTAGCAAACTTTAGCCTAATAAAATAAGTAAATGTATTCATTAAAAAGGTGCCTTGTTTTCATTTAAAGTAACTGGCACTTAAAACAAACTATTCTAAAAAGAACTGTTTGGACAGAGTGCTAGATCTTTGTGGAACTGTGACCAAAGCAGATATTTGACTTAAACCCCAGGAACTGTGCTAACTCTTGGAAAATGAGCATAAATTAGCATCTTTAAAACGAACAGAGAGGAAATACACCGATAATATAACAGTTTATTTGTGTTTTTTGTGTGTGTGTGTGTTTGTGTGGCAGCTGGCTGTGCAGCCCGTGTTAAGTGGGTAGTGTCATGGCCGCTAGGTGTGTTGCTGTACTACACAGTGCCCAACTGCCTCTTACCTCGCTGGCATCGCTGGTTTATGTTCACCTTCATCAGTTCCACACTCTGGATCGCCATCTTCTCCTACCTGATGGTATGGATGGTAAGTGGGCAGAATAAACCCTGGTAGAAGTTCCCATAAAAGGTCGGGTGTGACATAAAGTCATGATTTGCTGTGCCTGATGGAGGAAGGATGGATTAAGGAACTCGAACCCTGGCATTGCAACAGCAACCCTTACTGCCATCACATCAACGAACCCTCCTGCAGGGATATGTGCTGGAGCCCCATGATTCTGTCTTGTATATATGTTATTCATGTTTGAATGAAAGAAAATTAGTATGAGCGAACCCTTGTGACACCTGCTGTCAGTAAAGAGAATCGCAGGCAGAAAACAACGGTAAAAATGCTTTTTTTTGTTAAGTGTTTGAAGTTTTATAAGAAAAAATGACAAACTACTTCTACACTATTGCTATATAACAACTGTAATAACTGCTTTCACATTGTGTTTTGATTCAAACTAATGTTGAAAAAGAAACACCATGTGCAAAGTGTTTAAACTAGTGATGATGCTAACATGCATTTCGATATGGATGCTAATGCAGACACATATCGTTATAAATACATTTGACTTTTTTTCACCAGTTAGCAACGTGCCTAATAGCTCCCATAATGCTGCCAAGAGGTTGCCAGTATTTTTAAAATTATTTCAAAACATCTGCATATATACTTCTTATGTGATGATGTATTGTGACTAGATCCATCGCAATGCAAAACAAATGTGGCTTTTAAGGGTTTCAGTTACATGCTGTAAATGTAAATATAAATACAGTTTGGCAGACAGTCAAGTTTTTAGGCCCTAAATATTTTACAGTACTTGTAGTATGCAGTCATGATTAAAATAATATTGTCCTCCTTTACAGAAAAGTATGGGCATGGCAACCTTAAAGACTTCTTGACTAGTGTGTTGTATCGTTAAATAAATTAAATCAACCGTCAACAAACCATCAGATAAAATATTTGATCCTAACCTTTAGGCTCATAAGAAGTATTTATTTTCTCCACCAGGTCACCATCATTAGCTACACTCTAGACATCCCCGATTATATCATGGGCATCACATTCCTGGCAGCAGGCACCAGTGTACCAGACTGCATGGCAAGCCTCATCGTAGCCCGCCAAGGTACACAACTACTCTCTTACAGTTATCTCACATCTATTGGGAGTGTTGGGCGTTTTTCATCTTCATCTCTAAATGTAGCAATTCTTCAGGGCTTGTTAAAATAATCCAAGTAAATGAATGCGATTGCTACCAGAGCAGTGACAGTTTTCTCTA
Organism: Parotocinclus cesarpintoi; assembly: GCA_034780495.1. Classification (NCBI taxonomy): domain Eukaryota; kingdom Metazoa; phylum Chordata; class Actinopteri; order Siluriformes; family Loricariidae; genus Parotocinclus; species Parotocinclus cesarpintoi. The sequence continues at coordinate 8,183 of JAUZSV010426534.1, read as the reverse complement.
CGTTAGGTATGGGTGACATGGCAGTGTCGAACTCCATAGGCAGTAATATATTTGACATCTTGCTGGGCTTGGGCTTCCCGTGGGTGCTCAGAACGTTGGTGGTGGACCACGGATCCGCAGTGAGTACACTTTCCTTTCTTAAGGGACTGTGGTAGCCTAGCGGACCTGGACGTCCTGGGTTTGAATCCCACCGCTGCCAAAGCTGCCACAGTTTGGCCCTTAAGCAAGATCCTTAACCCACATTTGCTTGAATTGTAAGAATATATCAGTTGTAAGTCGCTCTGGATAAGGGCGTCTGCTAAATTACGTAAATGTAAGGGACAGAGCCAGTTCTGTAACACCTCAATACTTGTGAGATATTAAACATCTTGTGGAAGAATTACAGGCAAAATGAATTATTTTGATCACCACATTTCCAGTCTTACAACTAGCTCAATAGTAACAGCTCATTGCCTTTACTCGCCTCGATTTTGGACCATGACCGACATCAGACAATAATGTTTGGACTGTAAGCCACGGCTCTCAGTTGGAATTGCAGTACATTATTAAGTTGTCTGAAGGAGAACAAAGATTCCTTGAGTAGGGAGATGTTAAAGTCAGGGCTCTGTGCAATCCAGGCATGTTTTTCAAAGCTGGAAAAAACATTCTTTATGGATGTTGTTTAAGGAATGCGTATAGGAGGTCTGAATTATGATTTCATTGCATTCAGTCCAACATGCAGCCGATCATTCACTTTAATGCCTAAGGTTATAAGAATTTTAATGGGAAATACAAATCTGTCTTGTATACATCCAATTCACATCTGATTGACAGATAATTAGTACAAATAAACCCTTGCAACACCTGCTATCAGTTTTAGTTTAGTAACAACTATTCAAACGAAATTATTTCATATAACATCTTGGCCACCCAAGGAGAATGAGTCCCTGTTTAAGAAGTTTTTCCTCTCCACTGTCGCTATAGGCTTGCATTACAAAATAATCTAATCTAAAGCTGATTTGAGACATTGTAAAAAGCCTTATAAAAATATGCCTTGACTTGATGCTATCATCCATTACTGCCAACGTCTTGTTTCACAGAACATAATGCCTGTCAAAATAAATACATTTGACTTGTACGTCTGGATTGGAATGTATTTACCTGTAAGCAAAATACATAGCAGTCAAACAAAAATTATTGTCCACATAAATCTGTCATTTGTCCTGGTCCATACTTTCAGGGAGTTTTTCTTTTCCACTGTTGCCCTAGGCTTTCTCAATTTGGGATTGATATATTTAAGATAATATAAGATTGTAAAGCTGCTTTGAGACAATTCTCCACTGTAAAAAGCGCTATAGAAATAAATTTGAATTGAAATGAAATGTTATTTGTATTAAAAGACAGATATGTATTTATTCATTACTTTTTCCCCATGTGTTGCCAGGTGTTCATTAACAATAAGGGTCTGGTGTACTCAGTTATCCTACTACTAGCATCTGTCTTCCTCACTGTGAGTTTCCCTTTACCCACTCTTCTCATACTGATGTCCTCAGTCATTTTTAAAAAGTGGTTATCAATTTGTACTATATTTTTGATGACCTCCTTGTTTTTGTGTACAGGTCCTAAGTGTTCACCTGAATGGTTGGAAGCTGGACAAACGCTTGGGTTTGGGTCTCATGGTGCTTTACTCTGTCTTCCTGCTCTGCTCCATCTTGTTTGGTCAGCTCTAAAGAATTCAGTCCCAAACTGCATTCATCAATCAAACCATCACTTCTTTGCGTTTGATTCATTTAGGACGGTTTACACTGGACACTGGCGTCACCGAAACTGAATCGAAGCCAGACCGTACCAGAGATGGTGGTGAGATTAAGATGCACTGAATCTCAGCAGTATAAAGCCTTGGTTTTCTGTTCATGCAGTTTCAGTGGAGGTGGTTCAGCAATGCTTTACTGAAGAGAAGAATATATTCCACCTCATCCATGAAAGCAGGGCTAATCAGCACACGCCGAGTTATGTCTACTGCACACTACACACTTTTCTTAGTCTTTCCAGTCATCGAAAATTAAATTAAAAAAAATAAAATAAAAAGTGTTACCCAAGCTTCAACTAGATCAGAATCTAAACTTGGTGTCTATGATCCTGTTTACACTAGATTGCATCAGGCATTCTGAGTATCAGAATTATGTTCATGTGTAAATTATTCATACTACCGACTACCAAATCCTTCCAATATTTCACAACAAAGTACATGCGACTCATGACGCCCATCCCTGCATAACTGGCCAAACAAAGCAAAAGAATTTTTATCAACAATCTTGACAAATGCTACAAGATATACAAGATTAACTGCAATGTGCAAAACTATACAATACTAGAAACAATACTACATTAATATCTGTCTTCCTCTCAGTTTAAGGAAATGCTTACTTTAAGGAGAGACTAACATTGCGAACTTGAATGCAGCGGCCATTGTTTGCAAATAAACAGCACAACAAGTGAGTTATCCAGTCTTATAAGATATTACAGCAATCAGATTACCGTAACAATGTGGCTGACTGGAAATGCTTTTGGGTGTAATATAATGCATATAATGCATACAAATAATGTAAAAGGGTTTACAGGTATGTGCTGTTTAATAATCACATTACGTTCTCTGAAACAAGGGGTTGCCCAAAATTGTTTTTGCCATTTTTTTTAACACAATAATTAAACACAATATGAAAATATTTAGACCAGCATTAACTGTATTGTACAGTATATTCTTATCTTTGTATATTTTAGAAAACTTTAATCACTAAACAAAAACGAGAGTCATATTTATTTCTATCGGGGGTTTTTTTGTTGGTTTTTTTTACAATGGAGCATTGTCTCAAAGCAGTTTTACAATGTTAGATAACCTTATAAATTGTATGGCCAATCCCAAATTGAGCAAACCTAGGGTGACAAACTCGGTAAATCAAAATTTAATGTCAATATTGTGACTCTCATTTTTGTCAGCAGGTGTCGCAAGGGTTTGCTCGTACTAGTTTTCTGTCATTCAGACGTGAATGAGATGTTCACACGGCAGATTTTTATTTCCTATAATTCTGAGGACCTTCTGGAGGTTGTTAAGGTGATCGGCTGGCCGTTAGACAGCACATACCTGTACTTCCATGCTGCTTTTGGTACTGCAGTTAAGGTTCGATCTTATCAGCGTCGCTACGAAACACCCTAAGCCCTCTAACGCTCATGAACAGCACAAGAGCAAATCCTGTGCACATTCCTGATACAACTGATAGGAAATAATGCGCACATGCATATCATTAGAACAGCTGTGTAGTGTGCACTAGGTTTAATTCCACAAAACTGCAAGAAACCAAATTTCCATCCTCATTAGAGTAACGTCAGGACCTGCCAGATGACTAGTTAACAGTATTGTTCGAACATTAACCTCGGAAGCACATGATACAACATTCAAATGCACTAGCAACCGGTTTCATCCAAAGTAACATTTCACTAGCGGGTCAGAGCGGGTGCTGTTGCTCGACTGTGTTGCACAGCAAATTTAAACTCAATCACAAGCAGAAAACTGTAACTGCTACCACTGCCAGAGTTACCACTAAATACATCATCACCTGCAAAGGCTGCCAGGTGCCTGCTTATTGTTTAAAAGGCAAGAAGTGGCCTTAATTGGTCTCTTAATGGGACCCGGGGCAGTAGCACAAGTTTGAGGTGCTGTGATGTTTGTACAATTACACCTGAAGATACAGCTGTCGCGTTCAGCACAAAGTTCTCGCTCTGATGATTCAACTAGTTTTAGTTGTTTGTATACCAGAAGTGTTGTATATGTAATCTTGTGTTGTAATTAAAAGTATATGTTTGCACTGACTGTAGCAATACTTTAGAACTGTGGACAGGGACGTCTCCATGTGAAATAGACCCAGGTTTGGCCAAATTCACACCGTACGTAAGGTATCGTATCACCAAACTATCGTATCGTATCTTGTATTATATTATGTAGAGAAGTCAGTCCATACCGGATGAGTTCTGTCTGCACTACTGAAAAGAGAAAACAACAACAACTCCAGCATTCACTGTAATAAGAGTGTGAGTTTAGTTCAAATGCAGGGAATAGTAAATAGCAGTTAAAAATATATAAATATACTCATCACATTCAGATATTTGCTTGATATAATAAAATAAATCTTTTTTTTTTCCATTTAAAAAGCAATACACAGCCATACAAATGGACAATAAAAGCTGCAGCATGTCTTTATTATTATTTTTTAACAAATCAGTATCCACAAGTCAAGTTCAGATTTAGTTCTATAACGCTTTTTATATTGCATTGCCTCAAGGAAGCTTTACATCATTATATTATTTTAAAAGGCCAATCCCAATACTGAGTTTCAAAATTATAGTCCCAGTTTAATTCTGACCTCAGATGACACCTGTCTAGAGTTTGCATGTCCTCCCCATTTCCATCTAGGTTTACTCTGGGTGCTCTAGCTTCCTCCCACAGTCCAAAGACATGTGCATTACACTAAATCGGCCTGATCTGACTTATATATAAGTTTTAAAGTATATTTGCGTATAGGCAAGTAAGGAAGTGGAGCATGTTCTAAATTGTTTATAATTCTGTTCCCTATACACTTTGTTTTTGTACACTGTATAGGGGTGTAACGATGACTCGTAACAAGGTGCATTACGATGCAAAAACTGCACTGGAATCATGTTTATGCCATCTGATGCAATTGCATTACAGGGTGTAATCATATAGCATGCTCTCAAATGCTTTAATTGTAATCAGTACAGATGATCTTAAATTGTTATTCGCCAAAAATAAAAAAGGAATGTTTTCCTTTATGTATTACTTTATGTATGTTGAAGCTATAAAATAGCCTCGTATTTACTATTTTAAACCTCTGTCTCGATTTACTGTAATTTTACAGGACAAAGGTTTTTTTTTGTTTAAATACCTATAACAGAAATGTGTATTGTTTGACATTTTTTACACTTCAGAAAAAAAAGTGTGTGATAAATCTCAGTATCGGGAATGGAATCAGATGGTGAGCAGAGTGTTACAGAGCAGAGTTACACCCCTAATACAGCATGTGGAATGTAAGAAATAGTGCTTATATTCACCAGAAACACATAATCAATTAATGAACACTCAAATAACAGTGTTTGTAAAAAAAAATTTAAAAAACCTGCCGATATTAACACATTCATTTTGAGAGCCCTTGTAACAGCACAGCAGGAGACGGTTGAACTGTAGCCAACTAGCATATTAATTTTCAAATATGTTTGCAAACGTTTGCACCCCAGTCATATTTCATCGATACCCCACTTTTTAAACGTAGTGAGTACAGAGAAACTAGATGGATAGTACGAGTCCTATGTATATGATTTCTACAGTATGATGGAAATAAACATCCTACCTCATTCTCTCATGTACAAACTCCCACCTTTTTCATCATGTACAGGTGCGCTTCAGATTATGATGAATCTGTTTACGACTAATCGACTTGGCGATGGATAAACCATTTGTTTGTTTTTTATCACTTTAAATACATTATTCAAAAAAGGTACATTATATATTCAACACTATTATAAAATACGCTTGTGTTCTTGATTTTGCCCAACTGTAGGTGTGAGATTTATAAATGTTTAACCCTTTGAGGACCAAGAGACATTTGTCCCATACTTTTAAATGGACGCCAACTGCAACTGAAACAACCTACGGTCCTGAAAGGGGTAAGAAAGAAACATTTAAGGCATTTTCCCCTGTAACTCTTCACTGGTTGTTTCAATTGCATTTGTTTTTTTTTGTTTTTAAGTATGGGACAAATGTCTCCTCAAAGGGTTATGGTACTCTAGGCTATGATATATACAGTATGTTAAATTCTGACTACGATATAATAACCCCATTATACATCAGGGAGCAACTGTATAGATTTCAGAATGTGTGTATGTGACTAGCAGTGATGTCCAAATGATGTAAAAGACTACAGCTTAGAATAACTAATAAATAAAGTTATAGATAAAGTATACTTACCAATAGGAGGGTAATGGAGAGCACAGGTGGATGCTGGCTGGTTGTGCTGAGCTTTAAGTTGTCAGAACTGATTATATTCCCTGTAAAGGTTGTCAGTAAAAACAACAACAAAAAAAAACAGTGAAATCTAGTTTAAATAGGGTGATAACAAGCATACAGGCATACTTTTTGTTCTGTGCATGTGAGGCAGTTTGTGTGGATTGAAAGACGACTAATTTATAAAATACTTATCACGTGTTAAAAAAGCGGTTTAAAAACTGTGTGAATGAAAAATTAGAGCGATAAACTAACCGAAGTACTGATTTTGCTTAAAGATGCTGTTTTGTTACTAGTAACATTCCTGCAGACACACAGATGCATAATGTTTATCTTCACAGCTTTCAAACTGATTCTGAAATCCTTCCGTAGCAAACATGCCGTGAACTTTTTAGAATTTCCTAGAGTAGCACTGTTACTATTTAAGGTTCTATTTGCAGTGTCACGATGTTTGATAAAAGTTTGTACGGGTTTTCTCATCATGGTTGTGTATGTTTAGGTACAATCAATGTTTATTACTGAGATTAAATCTTACGATTCTAGCGTGTACAGCATTATTAGTATTCAGAGTTTCTTGTTGCTGAATGTTTACTAAAACAACTGACCTAGTTTTATAAAGAGCAGATGTCAAAGCCTAGATTTGTGACGTTTTTAATATTTATAAAGACTGAAGAACGCAGTATAAACTATATTGATATAACGTGGCTAGAGCATGTTTTCAAATTCGGTTTCTTACAGTGTTTGATAGACAACGTTGTTCCTAATATATTTTAGATTGTAAGGTTTTTCTTTATTTGTCAGTACAGAACAAATCGATGTCTCAGTTGATGATGTATATATTTATTTCAATGTTATTTGTTCTTCCTGATTGTGCTTTGAAAATCTTTAATATATATCGTCACTCATGTTATAGATTTTTTCCACTGTTGTGTCACTTTTACCTTTTGAGGAGGACTGTGTCGTCCCGTTTATTTAGGACTTTTATTTTTCTTTATTTCCAACTCATTGTTTCTAATTATTTATTCACTAGTGTTTTCAGGCTTTAAAATGAGGTTCATCAACCAAAATGGTGATTCTCTCAAACTGTTTAACTGATTTCACTTAAAAGAAAGAGGGAAGTGTATCATGTAGACACCAATAAAGTAACTCCTTAAAACCTTTGTATGTTGTTGAGTGCAATAAACAGACCATGTGCAATAATACTTTGGCCCAGGAGCAGTGTGTTGTGTAAAGATAGCAATTTCACCAAACACTGTGGTATCATCCAGCTTTTATACACCAGAGCCAAGCACATAAGTGAATGCAGCACACTAGCTCCCTCTGTTGTTGACTTATATAAGCACCATCCACTAAAAGATTTACATCACGAACACAATCACGTGGTTAAGCTTACAGCCATTAAAAAAAAAAACAGTACAACTATAAAGCAACAGATGCAATTGCCTGACAGTGGTTGCACTAACTCAGTGATGCACCACCACTGCTTTTTGCTAACTCCCTTAGACCAACTTGCTACAGTGTATACAGCTCAAAAATATTAGGGGATAGTGCAATATGAAATACAGTCAAATTCTGTTAAATGGGACCACATCGGGAACATGCCCTATGTTACAAGACGGGACGTGCCATGTAGCATATTAAATATTTATTAAACCTTTATTTTACGATTCACACGTATAGCGAACGTACAAACTACTGTTATTTACCAACTTTGTTCATTGAAAAATTAATTTGCAACCAAGTTCTACACGATCTACAACAATATATAGGAAGCATAATACCGTAAAAAACAAGTTTTTACTAAATTCTAGTCAACGTTTCAAGAACTTATCCAGTGTGATCTGATGCGTTCTCTTGACGGACTGCACTTGAACAAAATCAAGAAAGTGATGGGTGTGTTCACCTCCCACTGGTTTTGCTCTTGTCAAAACAACTTTTCGGATTTCCTTTGATAAAAGCATAAATTCTCCCGGAGATCTCAAAAATCCTCTCATAAATCGCTGACCCGCTTTGCAGTGGCTAAGTGGCGACTTGTGGCTTCTTTTTCTTATTTGCTTCTCGCGTTATTTGGTCCAATTAAGCGGAATTTAGGTCCAAATAAGCAAATAACGTTACACGTATATAATAGGAT
>JAUZSV010426523.1:0-10479 GCA_034780495.1 Parotocinclus cesarpintoi | reverse complement strand
ACACAAGCAGCCAGCTCTCGGGAGCAAAAGCCAAAGTAATACCTATAGAAAAGGGAAAGTGAACCAACATTGCGGCGAAGGGCAAGGGGGTCAAGTTTGGAAGTTAGCCTGGGACAGTTAATAAGTCAGATCGCTTTCGACTCAACTCTGTCAAGTAAGGAATCATCTACATAAAGTAATATATGGATAAACAATTGCAATGAGAGGAATGCATCAGAACATTGTAGGCTTCAGAAAAAAATGCAACTGCAGGAGTACAAAACACAGCAAAGACTTAGTTAAACAATGAAATAGTTTATGGTAATTACTAATATTACTGCATTCCTGCTGCATCCAGACTGGTGAAGCCATAATGAAAGAGAAAACTGAAATCCAAATAATAAGAATCAAAAGTATATAATGTGCTGTGAAAACTGGTACTAGAGGAGTAATAAAACACAAGAAGGCAAGATATTAGCATAAAACTAAGAAAATCCATTCAACTTACAGGCACACTCAACAAACTTGTACCTCTTTAATTTGAACACTCACCTTTATCCTTCTTGCCTTTATACAGTGGCACTATACATGCATTCCACTAATCCTCATGCACCTCGCTATGATCCATACTATCTATCTATCTACATCTCTGACGCCTGTTCCCATCTGGAACATATATACGTTGAAAATCCTTACCAACCAGTCAACAACACAATCACCCTTTTTTGTTAATAAATTCAACTGCAATACCATCCCCTCCAGCAGCCTCGCCAAATTTGATTTTACACAAAACTTTCACCACTTCATCTCTTCACTAAACCACTCTCCATGACTCTCACTTTGCATACCATCCCAACCCAAATATCATACTTCTGCCACCCTCTCATCAAACATTCAACAATCCTACAGGATTTAATTTTCACTTTATCTCCTCACTTCAGAACTATCTGTTACAACTTTGCCTTTTGCCCCTTCATCAATGTTCCAATTTCTTTTTTTGTTTTAGCACGTTATTAATCTCCTTCAAAGACATCATTTTATTCTCCTTAAAGTTTACAGGTACTTGCTGTGTTTCCGGGTGCTACATCCCTAACATGGGAAATGGCAATCAAGAATAGGGTGGTGGACTTACATGAAGTGTCCACCATAGTTTCTGTCTTGTATTTGAATCATGATTTGTATTTTGTTGTTATTTTCAATATATTGTTTGTTGACTGTTTAATGGGCATTTTTAGTGATCCTAACCTAATTATCTGTTGAGATGTGGTCTAGATAATGTGAATTTGATGTTAGAGTTGTTATTCTTGGCCTTTACCTGGAGGTAGTGGCATCTTCATGGCCTAATGTATCAACCACAACAATTACTTCAGGAATAAGCCTGGGCTAATGTGGGCTAATGTGTTGAGGGGTCGAGACCCACCATAGTTGAAGGTGGTTGGGATTATAACATATGAGGGCTCATTTGGAAGACTGTACCATTGTAACAAGGTGAACTGTACTAATGTGAACCAAAGTGAATACTCCGTTGTAACTACAAGTAGGTGGTAAGAATCTTTGTTAAGTGTAAACCATTGTACTTGTGTGGTTAGGTCAGGTCATTTATTTTACAGTGCGTAAAACTAACTCTGTATCAATTATGGCAGAAATAACGTGAACAAATTTGTGTCAACCACAAACTTGCATAATCTGTATCATTGTGCTAAAGATGAGTTGTTCCAAATAGCAAGCATGTATGAAATTACTTTAAGTTCAGGTACTAAAAGTGAAATCCAGGCAGACTTGGTGCAAGAGGTAATATCTGTGACTGTTAATATGAGATGAGGAAGAAAGGATGAAGATTGTTAGCCATGATGGAGATATGGGGATGAGTGTAACATTTTATGTTGGAGAGGTTGAGATGAGAATTTGAGTTTAAGAAAAGCACAGATGCAGATTGAGGCAGAAAATAAGAGAATGCGAGTGCAGATTGAGACAGACAATAAGAAAGCACAAATGCTAATTGAGGCAGATAAAGAGGTTAGATTGAAAAAGATAGAGGCTGATGCACAGATCGGTTCCAGGCAAGCTAGCAATGATGTGGGTGCCAGAGTGAATCATTTACCAGAGGTTATAAAGGAAAAGGCAGAGGATTCCTCTGATCAGTTTTAGAAAGTAGTCACTTTGAAAAGCTGGGATAAAAGTTATTGGGAATTCTTATTCAGACAAAATTCAAAGGTAAAGCAAGAGAGGTATACACTATACATATTTAGATATAACGGAATGTGTTGATAATGAAGTAGTCAAAGAGGCTTTGTTAAAAACTGTTCAGATGAATCCAGAAGTCTACAGGAGAAGGTTTAGATGTTTGAAGAAATCAGCAGAGCAGACTCATTTAGAGTTAGCGAGATTTTGTGGAACGAAATTTGGCAGGTGGCGTACATCTGAGCACGTGAGGCAAATGATTTTGCTAGATCATTTTAAAAAATTTACTACATCCTAAAATCGAGTATGAAATCAATAAAAACAAAGTTGAGGACCTGAAAGAGGTTGCACATTCAGCATATCAACTAGCATTTGCTTATATAATGTACAGGGAAGAAGCATTAAACAGAGTGGACACAAATAATTTAAATACAAGTACAGTGACAAAGGTCAAAACAACCAAACAAAGGGTTCAAAACATCAAGGTTCAAATTACTATTATATTTAAAACATGGGTGATAAGGTGCAAGGTCAACCACAAATAAATATTAAGTCCCAGTCAGGTTCTATAACAGACCTGTGGGTTGGCAGGAGTGGCTGCCAGTACAATGTGTACTTGGAAAAACAAGTCATGTCAAATCTCAGTGTAAAAATACCCCAAGTCAGCTGGGTTAACTGTTACTTGGGGAAGCCTCAGAATATCCATAGTGAGATAATAGGTACCACGGACAGTGAAATTAAAAACTGTGAAGTTAAGTTTTAAACCATTTACAAATGAGAGGAAGATATCACTTTAGGAGGGTCCTAAGAGGAATTATGATCCTCAGGGACACCAGAGCTAACCAGAGCCTAGTCCTCAAGGAAATGCTAGAGTGGACCACAGAGTTGTACTTTGGTGAGGAGGCAAGAGTTAGAGGGTAAGAAGCTGGACTGACTGCTCCATTGCATTATGTTAACCTTGAGATTGGATTTGTTGATGGTAAAATTGAAGTTGGTGTGTGGATTTGATAATGGTAAAATTAAATTTGGTGTGAGTAATGAACTTTCTCCCCATGGAGTGGACATGTTAGGAAACAATTTGGCTGGAGACAGTAGTTCCAGAATCAAAAATGACTGATAATCCCCTTGACCTTGTTGAATGAAACTCTGTTGGTTTGTCTGATCCTAAGTCAAATGTTGATATCTCAGTTCCTAAAACTAAAACAGAAAGTTCTGAAGATGTAAATCGAGTTCCTGATGGGGGTAATAACAAATAAGCATCTGACATATTCTGTATCTCATGATTATTACAATGTAAAAATCATTTATGTTGAAAATGCTAATGTATATCGTGCTTGTGTTATTACTAGAGCTATGGCTCAGGTTGGATATGTAGAAGATACAGGATTGGGGGAATTATTTGGAAGGGGTGTGATGTCAAGTTAAGTCACAAAGCAGAGTTGAAAGTGGAGTGTCTTCCAGATTTCTAAGTTGATAAAGTTTCATATAGAAGATAGTATTTCAACAAGGTCTGGCCCAGAGCTTGTTTTTGGTCATGATGTGAGGGGGGCCATTGAGTATGTTGAAGGAAAAGTGGCTAGGTAGTGATGAGTCTTCAAATTTGCTGAGTTATGTGTGTGATTTCAAGAGCAGGTTGCTGAGAGTTTGTGAGCTGGCCAGTTAGAATCTGAAGGAGTACCAGGATGACATGAAAATCTGGTATGATCAGAATGCCAGAGCCATGAGAAAAGGTGTTAGTGCTATTGCCAGTGCAAGGTAACCCTCTCAACACATGGTATACAGGTCTGTGGATAGTAGAAAAGAAAGTACATTTGGTTTTGTTGTAAACATATCAGATAGGTGCAAGAAGAGCCAGCTATGTCATGTTAATTCAATGAAACCTCATTTTGAGAGAAAAGCGGAATGTGAAAGGAAAGATAGTATAGTAAGGAAATAAGTGAGATGTGGATAAGTAATGGTTGAAGATGAGAAATTTGATAGTCAGATGATGTTAAGCTGAGTAGATGTGAGGATAAGATTTTTAAAAACTCTGAGATAATGAGTAAGTTAGAAAGTAAGCTTGACCATTTGGACACTAAACAAAGACATGAGGTTGTGGAAATCAGAAACTATGTCATTATTTCTTGATACTTCCAGAAAAGTGAGTGTTGTAATTCATGATGTAGAGGTAGAAAATGTTTCTCCAATTAAATAACATCCTTATCAAGTGAGTCCTAGTAATGAGGAATAAAGAAAAAGGAGGTAGAATATATGCTCGAGCATGATAAGATAGAACCAAGTAACAGCCCTTGGAGCTCACCATGTGTATTAGTTCCTAAACCTGATGGTTCTTATAGATTTTGTACAGATACAGAAAGGTCAGTAGTGTAACCAAATGGGAGGTGCAAGGTTTGTAAGTTCAATGTGCTGAAAAAATATTGGCAGGTAGCCTTAACTGAAAGGGCAAAAGCCATCTCAGCATTTGTAACCATAGATGGGTTATACCAATGTAAAGTGTTACCATTTGGCATGAAGAACTGTGGAAGTTGCTTTCAGAGGTTAGTACATGAAGTTTTGTGGGGTGTTGAGAATTGTTTTTAATATACTGATGATATTGTGTTGCATTCTAGAAAGTGGAATGATTATGTCTTCTTGATTAGAAAAGTATTTGAAATGTTAAGCAAGGCAAATCTTACTAACTTCAAGTGATTTTGTGAAGGCTCATGTTGTGTATTTAGGTTGTATTGTGGGACAAGAAGAAGGACAACCGGCTAACGCAAAGGTTGAAAGTATAGCGGCAAATCCAGTTCCTTCAAACACGAAAGAGTTATTGAGATTTCTCGGAAAAAGTTTTGTAAAAAAAATTTCCACTGTTGTTTTACTACTAACAAGGTTGTTATCAAATAAAGTAAAATATGTGTGGGATGGCAATTGTAATGATGTTTTTGTTAAGATAAGTGTCAATTAGTGCTCCAATTTCATGTAGTACTCCAGATTATGAAAAACCATTTAAGTTATATTTGGATGCTAGTGATGCCAAATTTTAAAGAATTAATGCAAGAGAAGCAAGGCACTGATCAACCATTGTGTATTTTTCAATAAAGTTTCTTCCTGAACAGAGAAATTATAGTACTGTTGCAAAGGGAACTTTAGCTTTGATTTTGAGTTTACAAAACTTTAATTTTTAATTAAGAGGTCAGGAAAACCAATCTTAGATTTTACAGATCATAATCCTCTAGTATTTTTGTACAGTGTGAGGAATGTTAAGCAGCAGTTAATCCATTGGAGACTTATGTTACAATATCATGATTTAGTCATCCAGCATGTAAGAGGGAAAGATAATATTGTCGCAGATGCATTGTCCTGCATGCCCTCCAGTCATGAGTCAATCTTAGGGATGACTTGTGCCTCTTTTTGAGGAGGGGGGATGTTATGTATTTCCTATTCTCATATCTTTAAGAAAAAAAAGTGTCCCTTAATAACACGCCCTTACTGGAATTTAAACGCCTGTAACACAATCCAAATGGTTATGGTCGAATACGAAAAGAATTTTGCAAACAGCAACAGACCATTGGGCTCATCTTACACCTAACTGTTCTTTTCTTAAGTTTCAATGAGACGGCACATCAACCTATGGTTGTGAAATGTCTCTTAAGACTTACATGTGTGTCAGTCAAAGCATAGAGACACCTGTTGACAGTTATAGCTACATGGACTATCCTCAGGGATAGAGACAGGGGTCACACCAGCCATTCACCACACATAGAGATACCTGGTGATACAACTGTAGCTACATGGACTGTCCTCAGGGCTACAGACAGGGGTCATACCACTGCCATTCACTACATATAGATGCCCTCAGGGGAAAAAATCCATTATTCTCACAGCTTCATCACTGGAAAACCTGGAAAAATATGAGATATATTTGCTGGGTTACTTGATTATTTCTTAAATTTTGACAATTCTTGTTAGTACTGAGCACACTTTTTAATCACTAATTTCACATCACTTTAATTTCATTTCACATCCCTGGTACCTTCACTTCAAACTGACACAAAATTTTACCAATAAACCATAAAATAACACAAATACAGGCCTAATCCACGCATTATTCAACAGAGAAGGCATGTTATTACACCAGCTCAAGGTAAGTTGTCTATCCAGCAATCACAGGCAGCCCAATCAAAGGTAAGTTGCCTATCCAGCTATCACAGGCAGCCTGATCAAAGGTAAGTTGTCTATCCAGCAATCACAGGCAGCCTGATCAAAGGTAAGTTGCCTATCCAGCTATCACAGGCAGCCTGATCAAAGGTAAGTTGTCAATTCAGCTATCACAGGCAGCCTGTTGTAAGGTAAGCTTTCTATCCAGAAATCATTGTTTGTCTATTCTAAGGTTATGTTGTCTATCCAGTAATCGCTATTCATCTATTCCAAGGTTAAGTTGTCTATCCAGTAATCACTGTTCGTCTCTTACAAGAATAAGCTATCTATCCAGCCATCACTGGTCACTTGTCGCAAAGTAAACTGTCAACTAATCACTGTTCGATAACCACTGTTTGTCTGTTCCAGGTTAAGCTGTCAGCCCTGCAATCACTGGGTGCCTGTTGCAAAGCAGGCTGTCCATACAGCAATCACTGTTTGGCTGCTACTGGCTGTCTGTTCCAGGATAAGCTGTCTAGCCAGCAATCACTGTTCCATTGCCACTGGCCGTCTGTTCCAAGATAAACTGTCAATCCAAGAATCACTGGCTGCTTGTTCTTCTCTTCCAAGGTTAAGTTGTCTATCCAGCAATCACTGCTCTTCTTTTCCAGGGTTATCTTGTCTATCCAGTAAACACTATTCGTCTATTCCAAGGTTAAGTTGTCTATCCAGTAATCACTGTTTGTCTATTCCAAGGTTAAGCCATCTATCCAGCCATCACTGGTCGCCTGTTGCAAAGTGAGCTGACCAGCAACCACTGTTCAATAACCTCTGTCTGTCTGTTCTAGGTTAAGCTGTCAATCCTGAAATCACTGGCTGTTTGTTGTAAAGTAAGCTGTCATCCACCAATGACTGTTCAATTGCCAGTGGCCGTCTGTTCCAGGAGAAGCTGTCTTTCCAGCAATCACTGGCCGTCTGCTCATCACCCCTGTAACGCTAACACCGTCTTGCACAACTCACCGTCATGGAACACACCATCTGGTGGCCATCATCACACCTCATTTACATCCACAACTGCTGGAATCTGATTTCCAGGACATAGGTCTCCACTGGTTGTCTGGTGTGGAGGGAGGGGTGAGTTGGACCATCAAACAACGACGCGTGCTGGAAACTAACGTGACCTGAAGCTGGCCTCTACATCTGGCAGTGTTGCCTGACTGGTGGGGTGAGGTGTTGCGCGTGCCCATGGTACCACCTTAAGAGGTCTCCCATGTGTCTGGCAACAGCTGTCCTCCAGCACCGAAAAGAAGTCATATGAGTCTTGGGAGCACTCAAACCCAAAGAACATGGAAGCATTCAAAGCCAAAGGGCATGAAAGCATTCAAAGCCAAGGGGCATGGAATCACTCAAAACCAAAGGGCATGGAACCATTTAAAACCGGTCATGAATTTGTAATATAAAATCCTTAAGACGAGTCATGTTCAGTAACATACAAAAAGGAGACAGAGAAAGAGAGAGTTGTTGTTGCAATGACGTAAATGTAACTATATTACTATTTTCTAGTTAATGAGGCAGATTAAAGAACATTGAGAGACTAATAATTCTAAATTCTGAACAAAGACAGCAGCAACTTTATTAGGCCAGAAAAACAAATCAATCAATTCGTTATTAATTACTATGAATAAAAATAAATATTAGAATTCAAATGTAAAAAATTTTAAATTAAAATATAACCCCAAGCTTAATAAACATAAAAAATAACTAAAATAAGGTCACAAGTTTAATAATATGATGCATAATAAGACAAAATAACACCAACATGATTAATAATTGGTCTTTATACCTGGAGACCAACCATATTATTTGGGGACTAAGAACAAACATATTACTTAATACTAAACATAATACCTGGACACTACTTTTAATACCCAAAACAAACCACGATACCTAGGGATCCAACATAATACCTAGAGATCCACCATAATACCTTGAAGACTAATCATAATGCCTAGGAACCAGCAAAAATACCTTGAGACCCACCATAATACCTTGGAGGCTAGTCATAATACCTAAGGACCAGCAATAATACCCTGAAGACTAATTATAATACCTAGGGACTGGCCAAAGTACCTAGAAACCCACTATAATACCTTGCAGGCTAATCATAATACCTAAGGACCAGCCATAATACCTTGATGACTAATCATAATACCTAGGAACTAGCCAAAATACCTATCGACCTACCATAATACCTTGGAGACTAATCATAATATCAAGGAACCAACCATAAAACCTAGAGGCCCACCATAATACCTGGACACCCACCAAAATACTTGGAGACCAGCCATAACACCTAGAGACCAAATACATAGACACCAACCCTAACAACAAGAGGCTAATTGCATCCCCTGTGAATCAGTCATACTTAAAGGTCACCCATAGCATACAGGCCCTCATTACTACAAGGTCAACCCTAAGGGTAAAGATCAAAGGCCAAGACCATCATAACCAAGTCTCATTCTGTCCTACTTATAGGGTTAACAGCCTGGTGGCCTCCACCATCAGGCTCTGACATCTTTATAATACCTCTACCGTTATGCTCTAACGTCTGTATACTGCCTCTACAGTAAAGGTCTGTTGTCTGAATAATGCCTCTACTGATATTCTCTAATGTCTGTATAAGGCCTCTACCGTTAGGCTCTGATGTCTGTATACTGCCTCTACAGTCAGGCTTCAACGTTTGTATATTGCCTCTACCATTGGCTCTGACATCTGTACACTGTATCTACCGTTATACTCTGACGTCTGTATACTGCCTCTACCGTTAAACTCTGACATCTGTATACTGTCTCTACCGTTATGCTCTGATGTCTGTATACTGCCTTTACCATTATGCACTGACATCTGTATACTGCCTCTACCGTTAAACTCTGACATCTGTATACTGTCTCTACCGTTATGCTCCAATGTCTGTATGCTGCCTCCACCATTATGCTCTGATGTCAGTATACTGCATTTACTGTAAGGTTCTGACGTCTGTAGATACTGCCCCCACCATTAGGCTCTGACAGTTGTATAATGCCTCTACCGTTATTCCCTGACATCTGTATACTGCCCCTACCATTAGGGTCTGATGTCTGTATACTGTCTCTACCATTAAACTCTGATGTCTGTATACTGCCTTTACCGTTATGCTTTGACATCTGTACACTGCCTTTACCATTAAGCTCTGACGTCTGTATAAGTCCTCTACCATTAGGCTCTGATGTCTGTATAAGGTCTCTTCCGTTATGCTTCGATGTCTGTATACTGCCTCTACCGGTAGGCTCTGAGGTCTGTATACTATCTCCACAGTTAAGCTCTGACATCTGTATAAGGCCTCTACCGTTAAGCTCTGATGTCTTTAGACTGCCTCTACCATTTAGCCAACTTCTGTATACTGCCTCCATTGTTAAGCTCTAACGTCTGAATACTGTCTCTACCATTATGCTATGATGTCTGTATACTGCCTCTACTGTTAGGCTCTGATGTTTGTGTACTGCCTGTACCATTAAGCTCTGACATCTGCATACTGCCTGTACCATTAAGCTCTGACGTCTGTATACTGCCTCTATCATTAAGCTCTGATGCCTGTATACAGCCTCCACCATTATGCTCTGATGTCTGTATACTGTCTCTACCATTATGCTTTGATGTCCATATTCTGTCTCCACCGTTATGCCCAGACATCGGTAAACTGCTTCAATTGCTAGGCTCTGACGTCTGTATACTCCTCTACCGTTAAGCTCTGACGTCCATATAAAGCCTCTGCTGTCTGCATAAGGCCTCTTCGTTATGCTTTGATGTCTGTATACTGCCCCTACCGGTAGGCTGAATACTATCTCCACCATTAAGCTCTGATGTCTGTATGAGGCCTCTACCGTTAAGCTCTGACCTATGTAAAAGGCCTCTACCATCAGGCTCTGACATCTGTATAAGGCCTCTACCATTAAGCTCTGACATCTGTATAAGGCCTCTACCGTTAAGCTCTGATGTCTGTACACTGCCTCTGCCGTTATGCTCTGATGCCTGTATACTGCCTCCACCATTATGCTCTGACGTCTGTATACTGTCTCTACCATTATTTTTTTTTTTATGTTAGCTGAGACGGCACGGGCAACTGAAGCCCTAATCAAGGCCATCCCATTAACGCCATATATA
>JAUZSV010426512.1:0-10481 GCA_034780495.1 Parotocinclus cesarpintoi | reverse complement strand
TACAACAAGTAGCGGGATGTAGTGGAACACACAAGCTATTGTAATTGTATGCAGTAATTACTCAGCTTTGGCACTCATCCTTGTGAGGCAAAGAAGTGCCTCATGCAGTGTGCTGATTCTACAAAGCAATTCACTCTTGCTAAAGCAATCTCTCGAGCTTTTTCACAGGTAGAATTTTTCCACTAACAATCTACCACAGCTAGATGATGATCAACAATAATAATATTTATGCAAAATAAGCCATGAAAAGGAAAAAGTATGGTTAAACCATGAAATCAATTACTATAATTTGTGTTTAAATTATTTAGTAGACAACTTTACAGAATTGCTTTGTATTCTTCTAGTAAATATTATTAAACTTAATTATTAAATATATGCGAGCAAAAACAGTCTACATTCTAGGAACGGAACCCAGCTACAAAACAAACTGGGCTCATGTTATAGAATATCTCCCCTGTAAATTCTGCAAAAAAACAAAAACCAAAAAAAAAAACAAAGACATCTTAAAAAGGATGACCAAGAACCCCCATTAGGTGGTTGGTCTTTTATTTGCTACTTCCAAAAGCCCTCCTTGCCCAAAACGTTTTCACACAGTTAATATCATATTCTGTTTAATAGCACCCAACATGGGTCTTTACCATATTGTACCAGGTTCCTTTGTAATCCTATTCATCTTTACTTGAAATGTTTCCTTTCCCCCCTCATAAGTCTGAGTGCTTTACTGATAGAGATTCAATCACCACTGACAAGTGAATTGATCACAATAAGATGATCACCAGCAAATGACCATCTATACTGGACTGCAGTCAGACAATGTTCATGAGTCAATTTCACAATCCTTGGCTCTGTCAAGTACCTGTCAAGAGGTTAAAAAGTCTATTTTCAACTGAATCTTATGAGGACGTGAGGAGAATGTGAAGTCTTTAGTATTTGGATCGAGAATACTCAAGAGGTTCCGAAGGCCCAGGCTGCCCAAGTTTTAGACTGCTTTGGCTTTGACCTTGGGATGGGGGGTTCAATAAGTAGAAAATGTAATCCAATTAGGACTAAAATTACACAAAAAACCTGTACTGTAACAGTCATACGTGTGTGCTGCCTTATTATGTGTCTATTTTGGGGTATTTTGAGGAATTTTTCATGTTCATGTAGGACTTGGATATTGGGTATTCAGAAAGACAAAGAAAAAAGCCAGTCAACGCGTTGGCATTATGATAGAATAGAGTACAATAGAAAATAAGATTTATTGTCGCTGAGAAATCAATATTATAAAGAAAGTTAAAACAGTGAAATTTAGAGTAGACTCCTCCCTCATGATGATGTGCACAATCTAAAGGTGTAATTCATTTACAGACCAAACCACCACATCCCCTACACTTTTAATGAAGTGGAATTGTTAAAATAAAAATCTATATCGGTACTAATAGCCTAATTACAGCGTCATTGCTTTATGATCTCTGCCTCATTCCTGTAGTTTCTGAAACACTTTGGCTTGGTAGGCCTTTGATATTACATATGCCTTTGATATTTTTCTTGTGATGTTGTCCAGAGTGTAAACCCTTGGTTTGTGAAAACGAAATATTTGCATTTGTGCTCCCATGGATGTATATTGCAACAGCAATATTTGAGCCATGGCCTGAAAATTATACAGTGTCACATTGAAAACTTGTACTATCAACAAAAATGCTCTATAAAAATGTTTTCAAAACTAGCTTTGAAGGAGTGGCATTATTCAAGCTGGGAATATTAGAGTCTGGGATATTCGAGTGCTTCTAACGGGGGTCTCAGATGATGTGGAAAAGCAAAAATAAATGGTTGTGGTAACTTCAGTTTTTAATCAAAAACTGTCCATCATAAGCTTGCTTAGCAATAGCTTTGTTAGCCTATTCAGGCTTGAGTCAGAACACAAAATCTGCTATCACAAAACCTGTCATGTTGACTTTAATATATCTGAATACTTTGAAATCCTACTGAAAATTGTTTGTGACTGTTGGAAACTAAAGTATTTATTTTTTTAATCCTCTTAACAAACTTCTTGCACATAACTATGTTACTGCGCAAAAGTCCACCATTACATTACATACACCATACCATATGGAATGATATACTCACCATATACAATTATTTATCAGGTTAGCAAACTACAACTAGCAAATTACAACTAGCAAATGCAGGACAAATGTAAACAGTGAAAAAACAAAACAAAAAAATACCACAGAAAAACAGCTTCTTTAATGGGATGCCAAGTTTACCTTTCTAGAGTCTTAAGAAGCTTGACCAGGAATGGTCTTTTGGGAAGGGTGGCAGACAAGGAAGCACATTTAAAAGACGAAAAAGAGTTTGAAAGCCTAAAATATGCCAAGGCTCACAAAGACTGCAATAAAGATAAGTGGAGAAGAGTATTAGTGAGGCACATAATTATTGCCATTATGTTATATATGGTCATTCAATAATTGCAAAAACAACAAACCCAATGGTGACCTAAGACTTGATTAAAGTAACTTTAAAAGCTGTTTAAAGCCATTGATCCAGGCCAATAATCTACAATTAAGTTCCAACCCTCTTTTATTTATGCTTATTTTTGGGTCTGTAACTACTTATTTCACTATTTGTACATATTTATAATGTCTACACACTGCTTATACTACAGTTACTACTATATATTGGACAGTGGACAGAGGGACTGTAGCTACTTGCTGTATTTTAATGCTTTCCAAAGATTTGCCTTGGCATTCTTGATAAACTGAGGTTAAAGTATTACCCTGTTTGGCCTCTTTTAGGTTGCATTGGGATATCTAATTTACTGCTTTACAGCAGACTAAAGACTCTTCTAGGACTCATACCAGATGCTCGAGACTTGAGCTGGACTTGCACGCCAGAGACTCAACACCAACTCGTAAGACAGGGATCTGGTCCTGCATAGGACTGGTTCTGGAGTTCTGGAGTCTGGTTCTCAGACTCGCATGACGTGACTCGTGAACATCTCTGCCACAGCTGTTTCTCCAGGCCAATAAACATAATTGATTTTTTCAAAATAAGTTCTAACCCTCTTTTAACTTCTTTATTTATCAAAAAAATCTCCCTAATCCACTAATTTGTGCTCATTACTAGTCCAACCACACAACAGTTACAATACTGTAACAGGTACACAGCCACTTAACCGGGTGTGAATAATTCTTGATTTGGATTATTAACAGCAACCTGTTGTGCTGCACTGACTGTGGGAAAATGGCACTAGACATACAACAAGCCTAGACAACAGCATTGCCAGTGTACATCTTGGCTTATGTGGCGTCCATTTAGGCTTATGCGGCGTCCATTTAATATACCATACAAGAAATATACCCCAGAAGGGAATTACAGTACGTTTTAAAAAGCTGATTACATAACAGAACACTTGAAATCTTAAAGTATATTCTCTGGACAAGATAACAGCAGCATGATACATCTTTTTTCAAATATATAGGCTATACACAATATATCTATCTATCTATCTATCTATCTATCTGAAACATTCCATTTTCATGACCCTGTGATGTTTATAAATTGACACAAAAGCTGTTTAAATAGATCTATGCAATCCAAAAAACAACAATGAACATTACACTTTTGCGCAAACATACAGAGAACTTCTTTCATCCATAGAATATAAACTATATATAAAATTATAATATATATGGCTCTAAATGAGCATAAAGTGATTGTAACATGACATCATCATTACAACATTTCAAGATAAATACTGTGCAACCGAACTGATGCTACTGATGCTGTTTAATTGCAGATTAGAAATAACGTTCCTGCTTCTAAATAGTTCACAGCTAAGGTCAAAGACATTATTCAACCACTAGCTGCTAATCAGTAAATTGCACACAGATAAAAGAACTGCTTTTAGCCAAGCTTGCAAATTTGGTTGAACTGTTTCTGAAATAGTTACTGAAAATCCAGCTCAGACCAGAAAATGGTTTTCCAAAGGCATCACTGTAGCTCATCTATGTACTCCAAATTTGGCATTTGTTTTACAGAGGGTCCATAAGTTGCATTTACTAAATTATCACCCAAACTAGGAGGAGAGTAGGAGGGAACTAGGGAATATTTGAATGTGCTCAAAGTAATTCAAGCCAAATTTAAAGTCTGTATTTTTAGACACCCAAAACTATTAAGATATTCACCTAATTCATTACCACTGGAAGAAGGTTTTCCAGCGTATAAAATTTAAAATAAACTTTCATGCCTTGTTGAACAAAATCATTTACTTTACTATTTAACACAGGCTAGTGGTCTTCTAGAAGTAGACATCCCGGTTTTATTCCAATGCCTTGTTTTCCCCATATTTTCCTTAGGAATGGGTTTGGGGTGGCAACACTAACGTTATCTAGGGAACTCACAATTCACTTGATTACGTACACCTCCTTGTTTTCACATTTATTTTTAGCACAAAATGTCAACCAAAAATGTCGATTTTAGTAAGTTTTCTACATTCACCCATGCAGGCAGAGCGGCTAGCAGAAAAAAGACAAAATTGCCAGGTCCATTTATTCCTAAAGACTCGGCTGCTTTTGGGTGTATGTAAACTGACCTGGTGCGGGATTCTTTCCTGGGATCTGGCAACCCTGAAAATAAACACGGCACCCACTAAACGGCTATCAAACACTTTGCAGAGACACTGAAACACAATATACACTCCAGAAAACAAAGATTGTTATCCATTATATTAAAGTTTACGTCATCTTTCTCTGAGATAATTGGCTGGTTACAAAGTAAAATCCGATCATCGCCGAGTCATATAAACCCAAAGCTTTCTCAATATTTAATCATTCAAGTGCATGTAAAAGTGTTAACAAAATCTGATTTTCTGCAGTTATACGATTATTAAGTGCATGTAAACACACCCAGTACCCAATTAGTACCTGATCTGTAGGAGTCTGTAAAGGGGACTAAAAAGAATGTGGATAAAGAGATAAACTACAGTCTATAATTTAAAAAACAGTGTAGAAACAAGGAGGTGTTACTGAAGTAATCAATGAGCGTATTTTCCCTATATTAAAAAAAACCCAGAAAAACCAACAGTCCTCTGTTAAACTGGGTGATATAAAAGTAAGACTCACAATACAAATGAAACTAAATATTAATTGCAATTATACTATCCTGCTTACAAAAATCAGGGGAATAAAATCCCATAATGAAATATCCCCTAATTTTTGTGACCAGTATATTTCTCACCCCATTACGTAATGGAAAATAGACACAGATGATGTTTTAGATTTTAATTATTTCCAAAGACTTGCCTTGGCCTTCTTAAGGTGGGGGGTTAAAGTATTACCACATTTTGCTTCTTTTAGGTAGCATTAGAGTCTCTAATTTACTGTTTCACAACTCGCCTCAAACTTGCAGGATGAAGCCTCGAGACTTTGTGATCAGTGACTGTATTTTCCCCACAAAACACAAAACGCAGTCCTCCTTTAACCCAAAGTTAGGTAAATGCAATAATCACAATACAAATAATGGAGCAGTAAATTGAATAGTGATAGTGATTTAACTATTAGTCACAACAACATAAAAACAAATGGAGTCATGACAACTGCATTTTAAAGCCCTGTGATGGAATCCATACCTTCAAAATCATAAGTCTGATAAAACAAACTAATTATACATTAGGGAAAAGGTAATAAAAAAAAAAAAAAAAGCAGTGCAAACAGATTAGAGCAACATAACTGAAGTGATAAGATGTAGTTAATATTATTAGTGTTAATATTACATAGGATGATACTCCTATGGCTTGCTTGTCGGTGAATGAAGGATTTGCCAAAGCAGGGCTGGATTTTAACAATTGTGGCATATCCTCCAGTGCTCAAGAAGGTCCTGCTTCCTGTACAAAACCTCACTGCACAAGATGCAATTTAATTGTGACCCTAATCGAGGGGTCAGAATATTTGAGGGGCACCTAGAAACATGCTTTTCTTTAACTCGTACCTCCTGTTCCTGCTCTTCCTCATGACTCTCTAAAGCACCCTGATGGTGGGAGTGCAAGTGACGCTTAAGCTTATTGAAGGAGAAGAATTCTTCGTCACAACTGCCAGATTGCACCAGGTTACGCCTCTCATTGAGCTGCCTCCAATAGTGAGCCGCATGCTTCACCAGCTCATTCTCTGCCTCACGCCCATCTTTCAGTGGCACCCGGATGTCCTCGCCATGGACGTAGAACAAGTGAATCTTCATGTCAGTGAAGGTAAGTGTAACTGCTTGACAACGGCCGCATTTGATTTGTAGCTCTACAGGGTCTACAGGCTGCTCTGAAGCCAGGTCCTCAGAGTGAAAGGTCCTGAATTGACCAGAAAGACAAGCTGAATCACTGGTGAACAGAGAGGTTATCTGTAAATGAGCTTGTATAACAGCTTAAATTTGCTGTGCCCCTTAAAATATAGCCACTTATGTCTAAACCGCTGGCAACAAAAGTGAGTACAGCCCCAAGTGAAGCTGGCCGCATTGTGCTCAAGGGGTGAATATTTTGTGTGACCATCATTATTTTCCAGCAGGTTGTAACTGGAATCCTCTTCCACGGATTCAACACAATCCGTCTTCCATGACGACATCACAGAGCTGGTGGATGTTAGAGATCTTACACTAGTCCCCTGATGCTTAATAGGGTTTAGGTCTGGAGACATAATAAACCTTTACCCTCAGTTTCTTTAGCAAGACAGTTGCCATCTTGGAGGTGTGTGAGGTCGCTATCATGTTGGAATACCAGCTCTGCTTCGGTATGTCACAGTACATGTTGCCATTCATGGTTCCCTCAATAAACTGTAGCTCCCCACAGCTGGCAGCACTTGTGCAACCTAAAATCAAGACATTCCCACCACCATGCTTGACTGTAGTCAAGTTACACTTGTCTTTGCACTCCTTACCCAGTTACTGTCGCACACTTGACACCATTTGAACCAAATAAGTTTATCTTTGTCTCATTAGACCACAGGACATGGTACCATTAAATCCATGTCTTTAGTCTGCTTGTCTTCAGCAAACTATTTGTTGTCTTTCTGCATCATCTGCATCAAGAGATATGAAAATAGTATGTGGAGTATGGTCTGAGCATTGGCAGACTTTGTAACAATAAAGTCACATGATATTGGGGAGTTAAAATGGCTAATTGGGCACAATTTGACCATTTTCACTTAGGCCTGTACTCACTTTTTTTTAAAAAAGGTTGAGGGTGGTATGCATCATAAAAGGAGGAGTTTATTATATATCTATCTATCTCTATATAGATATATATATCGATAGATAGATAGATAGATAGATGAGAGAGAGGGAGAGAAAATAAAATAGTGTAGCTTACCCTTAACATGCTTAAAACATCCATTAGGCACAATCATTAACACAATGTTTGTTTTCGAATAAGGTACTG
Organism: Parotocinclus cesarpintoi; assembly: GCA_034780495.1. Lineage (NCBI taxonomy): Eukaryota > Metazoa > Chordata > Actinopteri > Siluriformes > Loricariidae > Parotocinclus > Parotocinclus cesarpintoi. The sequence continues at coordinate 3,079 of JAUZSV010426512.1, read as the reverse complement.
AATATCACATGTAATTTACGAAATAATGCTTTGAAAGTAAGAAACAAAAACAAACTTGTTAATAAATATTGTTTACATATAGTTGATAATCCGATTGTAATCTGATTTTTGCAATTATCCGATTAGTCAAGTGGTCATGTATACTGCAGCAAATTGTGAATTGCTCAATTACATTAACTATTCCATTTTAACGCCATTAACTATTTAAGAGGACATCCATCATGAAAGGAAAAATGTTACAAGCTCATATCATGACGCAGGACGGGTTTAACATCACAGAGATCAATCGTCTTTACTGAGTGAGCCGACCTGTTTGCTCTTCAGATGCTCTGGTATGGAGCACGATTTTGGTTCTTGAGGCTGCTATCATGCTTGTTAACGCTTCAGTAAGAACTAATGCAAAAACATTCACAGTTGGAGCAAAAATGCACGTGATGATGTCTCCGAGAAATTAATTAGATGCCAAGTTATTTGATACTTGATCATAGCCGACTAAGACAACTAATCATTGCACTCCATTCTGGCAACCCCAGAATTAAATAAACACAAGCACCCACTAAACAGCTATCAAACACTTTGTGGAGGCTTAAACGCAGGATATGCTATTTAATATTAATGCTTGATTGTGTGAGATTATTGGCTGGTCGCAAAGCAGAAACCAGATAATGTAGATAGGCATGGAGGTAACCATTTACCTGATTACTCAAGTGCATTGATAGGATGGAGTCTGATTTTCTGCAGCTGTCTGATTATTATGTGCATGTAAACACACTTTCTCACAACCATGGCTTTTCCTCGCACTTCATTTTGAAGCGCATAACACCACTAAATGTCACACATTCCTGATTTCCACATTTCGCACAGGACAGTGTGGGAGCATATTGTACCATGTATTGTACTAGATATCTATATTTATCTGTATTATCGGATTCCCATTGTAAAATTGGGGACTACCTGTATTTAGGTGTATGTGTGTATATTTACCTTTCTACAGGTGTACTGTCTTCATGCTGACTGACCGATGGCTCCACAGTGAGTATGACCCTGTGCACTTCCCTCAGGTGACTAAAGTACACACCGACGTACCCAAACGCCTTCTCACAGAACTCGCAGCGAAGGCTCTTCCTAGGCTTGCCCTCTGAATGGTGTAGCTTCATGTGTGTGCTCAAGCTACCAGAGTGAGCATAGGCTTTCCTGCACACCGGGCAGCTATATGGTCTTAGGTTACTGTGACTGTTCATGTGACTCTGTAAGTGATGCTTGAACTGGAAACACTTACTGCAGGTTGAGCATCGGTGGGGTGCTTGACTATTAGCATACATGGAATTGCAAGAGTTTTCAGCTTGAATTGCCGATTGCTTCCAGGGAGCTTGCATGGACATTGAACCAGGTTGGATGACACTGATGGATTTTCCTGGTATTTGCTGGTTCATAGTGCGTTCTTGGTCTTGCTTCTCTGAAACTGAGAGAGAAGTCAATGGAACAAGTTGAGGAACAGTAGGCTCCATCAGCAAAACAGGCTTTGGGCGAATGCTGCGATATTTCTTTGAAATGTCAACCACCTTGTCCTGTGATGAAGAAGACTGAGTGCTAGACACTGCTTTCTCTGGTAATCTCCGGGAGAAAAATGACAATGATCTCTTCTTCCTTGCCTCAAAAGATAGAATGTCATCCATGGTTTTCCTCTTCCTCCCTCGTTTTTTGGGTGGGGGATTTTTGCATTGGTCGTTATTGGCTGCGTTTTGGTTACTTCCAGTTCCTTCGTCTGTGGTCGCAGCAGTGATGACCGGGGAGCTTTTTACATCATTTCTGGCCTGACACAAGGAGATCTTTCCTAGGGACTGGGTGCAAGAAATGCCTGTAGATGGTAAGAGGGAACTCTTCATCTTGGTGTAGGGAAGGATGGGGATTTTACCCTTGGGAGGAGATGGAATGATCTGCACAGCCTTGCTGAAGACAGTGGGAGGGAGGACAGTGATGGCAGGCGCTGCTGTGACCTTGACTTCAGCTTGGGCTTTCGTTGGCGAGCCGTTACTAAGCGGAGCAGAGAGCATGGTGGTGGAGGCTCCAGTGTCATAGCTGAACTTACTGAGGGAATCCATACTTCTGTTCATGGCTTGCTCTGACTTTGATATTGGGTAAACGACAGCTTTTTCTGGAAGCAAGACTTCAGAGGAAGCAGCAGTGCCGACCCTGACGAAAGGTTTACATTCTGGCGTCTCAGGTAAACAGAAAATAGCAGAGTTCATTTTCTCCATAGATGAGGTCGTTTGTGAACAGCCATTAACCTTGGCTGGACTCTGAGTCTTATTGCTGTGTTTTCGCACTCTCTTGATTTTTGTTGGCTGGTATCTGGGAATAGGAAGTTTTAGATTCTTCTGGATTTGGCTTTGCGGTGGCGTCTGAGGTAAGGCCACCAAAGAAAAGGTACACTCCTGCCCAGCAACCTTCATGAGGGCATAGTTCTGTGCAGGTACTAGGATGGATTTGGGACTGACTGCAGTGGAAGCCTCCGGAAGGGTGGCGGGTTATTGGCACGATACCACTGCTGTGCTGATACCCATCGCAGGGGCCTTGGGTGCGATGCAGCGAAACTGTAGAGGCTTTATTTGTGGAGAAGGACGACAATCACCTGATAAAAATAAACAGGTTTAACATTGTGCACTTCAAGGCCGAGAATAAAAAAGGGAATAGAAATGTAAAAAGGCTCTATTCCTTCTATCATTGTCCCCTTTATTTTGACATCAGTGCAGGGTTTTTTTTTTTTTTGTTTTTTTTTTCCCCCCCCATATTAAAGTGTTCCCACAACCAAACAATCACACGTCCTGTGGGAACCAACCTGCTTCAGAGCATTAAAGCTGCCCACAGGCAATACTTTGATAACACGAATCATACACACAGCAGAAAGAAATCCTCAAAACTGCTGATATCAATCAAGTATTACAGTTTTTTGCAAGACTATGATGAAATGTTACTTCATTTGGTTAGAATTATTAGAAGCATATTAGAATTAACAAAACAGACCAGGCATCTGTTTGGCTTTTAGAGAAAAACAAATGTATGAGGAAAGTTTAACAGA
>JAUZSV010426511.1:0-18154 GCA_034780495.1 Parotocinclus cesarpintoi | reverse complement strand
GGAGATTAGTGCTGGTCAGGCAGCCAAGGGTAGCGGGGCGTGGCTCCCGTCTCTCCCTACCATTATCGTCAACGTGATTACGTAACCCGTATCCAAATGTCCACAGTGTGGTACATAACCCGTATCTAATTGTCCCCTGTTTATTACGTAACCCGTACCTACATGTCCACTGTGTATTCTTAAGCAGTCCTCATCGCCTCCTCTCCTTAGCCTTGGCGTACGTAAATACGTTTTCCATTCCGACACGAGACATGGATTCCGACGTTTAAGCAACACTGATTTAACGTGCATTCCTCAGGCCCGTTTTCTTTGCCTTCGTTTTCCTTAGTCTGCTGAAGGATTAACTTGTATCCAACCGCTCGTTCATTGCGAGACCTGATTGGCTATTAGGTTTTTCCGCCTCGTTGTATCTTCACTATGAACTCTCCTGATTTCACTCGACTTGTCCACCCCCCCCCCCTTACACACACACACACACACACCCCACTTCAATGACGCTGTCCAACAGAACACAGTGATGGTTTTAATCCAATTCGATTTGTTTCCAGCTTACAAATCCGCTCCCCCTTTCCATTGTGCTTTAGTGACTACCCCCGGATGACCTTTTACTCGGGCCACATCTTCAGAATGAAACATGTTTACCGGCAAAGTCATAACTGTGGGAAACGGCAGGCGGCTGAAACAGTACCTGTCCGATTTTAAAAAGCGCCTGCACTCTTTTCAGGTCTTTTATTGTGACAAGTAGTAAAATGCAGCACTTTGCACCTCACCATCCGAGAGCGAGTAATTATTACACACTATCGAGCTCCTTTCCTACTCTTCCATATTTCTATTCGCCGTTTTCCCTCACAACTCTCGGAGCATTAGGATCCGTCCCCATATTAACCTACAGAGATTTAAAACCAGTGGCAGGCAGGAAACCAACCCACCTGTTTCGAACCCACACACAGTAATATACAAACTATGTTCAAAATAACACCGTCTCAAAATAACTGGTCAAGGTCAGAGAAGTAGGGAGGCGAGGTCACACAAAATCATAAAAAAAAAAAAAAAAAAAATCAGGGCGTGCAGTGTGGTGCTAGATCTCCCGCCGTCCTCCCACGGCAGTGCGGTCAGAACAAAGCCAGGGCAGAGTCTGGGAACTTTAGCACCTGTGAGAAAATAAATGCTGGGAGAGTTGAAGGAAGAAAATCTTCAACGGCATCACTAGCGAGACGTTCCAGATGTTCCTAACGAGCAGGAAGAAAGAATCGAACCACGTGGGGTGCACTGGAGGTGACGATTAAGAACCAACAATGCACCGATACCGCATTTGGACACTTACAGATACAGAGTACCATACAATATAATAACATTACAATTCTTACAATGACTTTCACAACGTTTTATTTTTCTTAAGAATTTTTGACTGTAACAAAAATGAAACGCACATTATGAGCTCACATTACGTACATTATAACGTTCAGATGGCCTAAATATTAGGGGTGAGACGATACACAAATTTCACAACACGATACATATTGCTGTTTTTGCTCTACGATACGATACATTTCCGATACAACATGCAGAAGGAACATTTTCTATTATAAGAAAGACCAAAAATGAAAGTAGGAATATGTTTAATGTCAGGTTGTGCCCGGGAGCAGGGATGAACAAAGACAGCAAACATGGAGACTAAAGAAACACAAATGTATGTTTATAACTTTAAAAGTTATCTTCCATTAAGCAACACTGATTATTATTATTATTATTTCACAGTTCTATACATTTAAAAGCCTTTGTGCTCAAATTTTAGGCCTCCTCGTGTGCTCCATTACAGATATCGTTTAAATGACATGTCCATCATGTCCTCCTGCTTCAAACAAGAGGTTTAAATAGCAGAGGACGTGATTATGGAACTGTGGGACAGCGGGGACTGGGGGAATGTGAGGGTGAGCTTTTAAATGCACTTATTTATCCAAAAACTGCAAAAAATCTGAATTTAGAAGTAATCTGACGAATACACCTGCACATGTAAATCTGGTTTACGGGCCTCGGATCGAATTTCCGCCTTTCGACCAGCCAATAATCTAATGCAACGTAACCATACTTTTTTTTTTTATATTAAATAATGAAAATCTTCATTTTCTTGAGCATTTTTTTTTTGCGCGTCAGAGTCACCAAAGTGTTCGGTATATGTTCAGGATTTAATTCCAAGGTTGCCAGTTCCTCCCCGTCCACATCCCCATCTACAGTAATACAACTGAACGTTACACGCACAGTTTTTGGTTAAACCATGACATACGTCTTCTGTGACCATGACTAGATGCAATCTTAAGCTTTAACCAGTGCAGGAAATGGCTTCGATGTGGTCCTTTATTAGCATGGAAAGTCTGAGAAGCATTAGCTCACTTTAAGGGGTTTTGTTCATCGCTGTAACAACAAACAAAGCATAACGATGCCCTATAGTCCAAACGTCAGCAGATGATTACGTAAGATTTACAGTTGCCTCAGATTTTGTTCTAAACTACATCTGATATGCATGTAGAGAACAACTCATCAGGGATTAAAACAAGTTCAAAGCTTTTGGGGTTTTTTTATTATTTATTCCGATAACAGCCTCTGAAAACCCGAACTACGCAAGAGGAGAAGATCAAAAGGATTCTTCTAACACACTAAGTGAAGACAAGCGTTAATGTTTACGAGGAAACAAGAGCTTGCTGTTGCTTTAATTGCAGCCCTTATGGCAAAAAACAAGGATTTCAAAAGGCCATTTACTTTGAGATAAAAGGTTGACTAATGCAGTTTACTGAGGGCATATTTCCATTTCGCTTTCAACAACAAGAACCCAAACCAAACAGGAACCATGGGAACGTGGGATTCTGCTTCTGCAGAGACAGATGATGGTCATCAGGGCTAAAGATCAATTCCAGTGATAAGGTTCACCAGGATGAAGAAGTGCTTGGGTTCAAATAAACATCATTCCTTTGTTAACGCTCTGGTTTGTTCGTTCAGATCAGCCGGAGCAGAGTCGGTTACGAAATGTTCAGCGATGGAAGGCATTTCATTTAGTCAACAGGACGATTAGGAATTTGCACCAGTTGTTTTGATTTCGTACTTCCCGTTTGTTCTGTTTGTTCAGTGAAGCACAGATGTGTTGTTACTACAGGCTGAGGAAACAAACGAAGCACCCACAAACCTAAGCACTCTACTGTCAAGCTTATCTGCTTCTTCATACAACATATATCATCACACACAGTATGTGTGATGTGATGTGTGTGTGTGTAACAATTTATTTATTTATTTGGCTTCTTAACGTGGCTATCGGCATCAGTGGCCATGTAAGCGACACACACGAGGTTAGATCCATACACAAGTTTATCTCAACGCCAGTCACATATATATACACACAAGTCAATGCCAATTTAGAGTAAACAATTAACCTAACACGCATGTCTTTGGGCTGTGGGAGGAAACCGGAGTACCCGGAGTAAACCCACACAGACACAGGGAGGACATGCAGACTCCACACAGAAAGGTCCCAGGTCTCTCCACCCTGGGACTGAACCCAGGACCTTCTTGTTGTGAGGCAGTGGTGCTACCGACCGAGCCCCTGTGCTGCCCAACAGGAGAACTATTAGATCGTGCTAGAACCCGTATTTAACAGGTACCATAAAGACCCAGCTATCCCTTTTGTCTAATGAAGAAATCACAGTTGCAGCTTTTTAGTGCCAAATCTCTGATAGTGCACAAAAAGGCCCGAGCAGCTTCCCGTCATCTGGGTCCACAATGTTACTGAACATAATAGCCACAGACATTAAATCTATTAAACAGAAAGGAAACAAAGCCAAGTCCACAGGCTGGACCCATGCCGAGAGACTAACACCCGAGGAGGGGTTAGCTAAGGACACAACGCACTGTTGTTCAACGCTTCATGGATTGTTATACTCCCAGGTGAAAGACAAGCCCTGCGCCTTGCTCTGTTGAACAAACGCCACTTTTCAGGCATGAACAGTGATATTTTTTTTTCCCAGCGACTCGCAAGAGCAAGCGAAAGTAAAGAAGAAACTTTTAGGCCAGGTCCCTGTGAGGACAAACTGCAAAGCATGATGTGTAAGAAGGCGTCCTAACGTTCACGGCCAGGGATTTTAACCAGAATCCATTCCAATAAATCCTGCAAAAAAGGAAAAGTCTTCACAAGATGCTGCCAAAACGTTAATGCCATCGTTTGAGGGACAGTACGTTCAGCAAAGGCTGTACACTCGTCAGACAGGTCATAAACAATTTCATTGTTTATGAACTGCGGTAGCCTAGCGGTTAAGGCACTGTACTCTTGACCTAATGGTCCAGGGTTCAAACCCCACCTCTGCCAAGCTGCCACAGTTGGCCCTTAACCCATCCTTGCTTGGATAGTAAGACTGTATGAGTTGTAAGTCTCTGTGGATAAGGGCGTCTAATAAATGCTGTAAATGTAAATGAAGAAAGCAAAAGACTAGAGAAGAATAAATAAAATCTAAAGCACACAGTTCACTATTGCTTTTAAATGACTGGCCATTTTTTAGCTATAATATGCAGCACTTATTAGGCTCTGTGTACTCTAAGACACTTTGTAAACCCTTAATTAATCTCATATCTTACTACAGAGGGTCACGACTGCTAGGTGTCACTCAGTGAATCTCTCTTAATGCGCTGAGTAAGCATGTTATTCCTAGAGTTCCAGAGTGCCAAAATGTTTAAGAATAGGAAACAAACTAATTAAAACAACGCAACGTTTCATTATTAAAAAATCTAGGGGTGATTTTGTAATGCAAAGCGACAGAAAAATGGGCTGTTCATTATTCCATCTAATACAATTGCACGTTCTGAACGCCAGGGGGTGCTAACTTGCATCATTCTCAAAGGCGCAAACCTTCCGTTCTAAGCGAGTTTGCGTTTTGATGTAAGACAGCACTTGGCTATTTAAACGTGGTTAAAAGTGTACAAATAAAATAAAAGAACTAAGGGACTAAACGTTCATTTCTGTTTAAATTCGAGATATAAAAAATGTTAACTTTTATTGTTTCTGCAGAAATATAAAAAGAACTATTTTCACTCTGTTATGATGAAGCTACAAAGGAGGATTTTGTTTACAATTTTAAACCTCCGTTTCTAGTCTTTTCCTTTTATTGCTGGCACAATTCAGGGAAAATGCTTTGCATTAACGTCAGAAATAGAAGAAATGTTTCATCACCATTTGTGAGAAAATTGAATTGTGAGCAGAATGGCTGTCACACCCCTAATAAAAGCTATTTAATAAAAATTAACAAATGGTTCAAAATCAGGTCGGGTGAGAAGCATTTCGTGCGCGTTCGACTGCATTGATTTTTCCCCCCATTTTTTTCTGTGGTCGAAAAAAAAAAAAAAAGATTTCTATAATGATGCTGTAAAATGCTGCCTTCCAACACCAAGATATATTTATAGTATATTTTTAGTGTTAACTCTTCAGTTATTGGCTACAGAAAATAGAACCTATATAGCATTTACTATAGAATTTACGTATTAAGTCCTAATTTAAAGTGGTACAGAGTACAAAAACAAAAACAGATGAGCTTAAACAGGCTTGGACAGACCTAAACCTTTAGTGTACAGTACAGTCTGCATACAAACATCACTGGGACTCTGCATACTGGCGCACAAACAACAAGCTGAAACATCCAATAATTCTTATTATTATTATTATTATTAACAACATATAGAAGAGAGGGATCATAAACAATAGCAAGCCACTCCATCTTTCACAATGTTGATATTTAATTAAGTCAAATCAATCATGCTCAGAAATTGTTCTCTGGCAGTAACAGAGCAAACAGCGAGGGCAATAGTGCAGTCATGAACAAAAAAACAAAAAAAAATCAAACAAATCCGGCCGAGCATAAAACCTTCCCTTCTCTTCAGCGCCGACTGTTTGGAATCCACTACAGCGACTGGGCTGGTAAACAGGAAGTAGGTGCATGCCAGGCTTTTTATGAATGAACCGTTAAGTGCATGGACTGAATCATCCTGTAACGAAGTCTGCAGGCAGCTCGATCTAATTTCCTCTTCGCAAGCGGCAGCCGCGTGAGAGACAAAAACCGGATGCGAAGGCAAATTACAGTCAGTAACCGAGCCATTTACTGCTCCTCCTGAGAACGTCCTGCCGGATTTATACCGTAGGATCCAGAGCAGGCTTTTAAAAAAAGGAAAGCAGTCAAACAGATCAGACCTAGTGCTGTCAGACTGAACTCTGGTTTATGCAATATTCTCTCAAGTTTAATGGTCTAAACAATGATCATATATACTGCATACACACAATCACGTTTACCTTTAAACTTCCATTTTTTTTTTATTTAATATTCCTTATCCTCCCAGTTTCCAGATCCCATGTCTGACGGGGTTAAAGTGATATGAACAGGTCATGGTTTTGAACATTAAGACAAAAGATGCCCACTAGGAAGAAAACAGAGTGTAGTTTTTGTTGAGGTTATTGTGTAGTAAAGTGGCCCAGATCCAATTTTCTTACCAATTTTCAGGCTGATCACAGTCTTTCTAATGTGACCCATATCAAGCTCCGAAAGTGACGGGTATGCCCAAAACACAACGGCTTCACAGGAGTCGCTCACCCACAGGTAAACCTGTACAACGGTGTCAACAGCAAGAGGCATTAGAACGGTCATGGTTAAAACGACATCATGTCCTGCCACTTCTTTGGTTTGCATCCCTGATTTCTTTCAGCTTTTTATTTTGTTTTTTCCTGCAAATTTTGTTTACAACCACACGCTCGGACAGCAAGCCTTCCAACGTCTAAAACGACTATTTGCCTTCTCAAATTAACTTTGGGAATTTGAAAAGACGTCGGATTAAGTCACACTAGAGCGGACCAAAGCAAAAACGTTAAATGAGTGAGTAAGCCACGATGACTAACCAACTCCACAATATCCAAGTTCCAGCCTGACTAAAGTGACTGAGCTTCATAATTCTGCTGTGACAGCAGGATAAGACCTGTTTTCACCTGTGTGTCATCAAGAGAGATTACACCTTCACCTTAAAGTGACATTCAAATTACAAGCTGTAGAAGATCTATTATCAGGTTAATTCCTGGCACCGGCACACCTCAGGGCAGAACAACAGCCCACACTCAAATGCAAATCGACCAAACAAAGATCTCCCACACGTCCAGCATTCCCAGAGAATGGAAAAGCAAGCCACGTCTGAGATAAGTGAATAAAGGAGCAAATAAAGGAGGGTTGTTGGTTTTTTTTTCCCCCTTTATGGCACTTTGTTGTAATAAAAAGTTTGAGATCGGTGTCACTCAGACCTGCAGCCTAATTGGTTACGGCTCAGTTAATCCATCATGCTTTGCAGCGTCATGTGGCGTCCACTCAGCTTAACCTTGGACTTCTCCCAAAGCCTCATTAGCCACCGACCACCCTGAAAGGCTGCATCAAAGGCACAAAGCAAAGGCATTTCCTGTTTTTAACCATCGGGCGAGTGCGGGACGTGTTTGGGCAGAGGTTTGGAATCTGCTCCTTAAACAAACAGGCTCGGATGATCCACAGTCCCAGCAGTCTGCCCTGCGAGCACGTTCTCCGCCGTTTCCACAGAACCTCCTGCCCGCTTGCCCCCATCATTTCACACACATTCTTGCTGAATGATGGAACAGGTCTGCAGTGGGTGTGGCCGTTAACAGCTTTGGTTTTCCCCTTGTCCTTTCCTGTAAGCAGGGGGGCAATGCCAGCTCTAACGCCACCGCACACTGGCCCATTGTGGGAAGTTGATTCACAGTGCCAGAAAACATCAGTTCACCATCTCAACACTGGAAATATTTTAGGATGAGGCACTAAACCCTACAACAAAACCAAACGGCCGAGCTGCAGCCTGTGGTGAGAATCAGCAAGAGCAAAACAGAGAAGGAAAGGCATGCGAGACGTGCATGCGCCACTAGCAGGAATTAAGGACTGGCATTTAAACCATTTTGCTATTCAGAACAAGAATGAGAACATTCTTAAGAATGGAGACTCAAAACAAAGCACTGAGGCTAAAATTCACAATGGTGCCTCCGGTAAGACCAAGCATTCAGTGTCATATGATTTCCAGGATGAGGAGAACATGGGTGAAATCGCAGAACTTGGGAACTAAAATGGACTTCAGATAAAAAAAAAAACGGAAATGCAACGTTTGAAAATATTAAAGTGAGCATGCTCGACATTAACCCGTGCTCGGCCTATCAGTCTCGTTTAACCGATTCTGTTTTTGGTCACATTTAAGCGGTGCAGTGCACGACGGTGACGGCGTCACACAAACACGGCAACACACAAAACAGCACAGTGCTTTTACTAATTCAGAATACAGTTTACACACGAAGCTTTAAACACGGCTCAGCCACTGGAGGGTTTATTTATTTTGAATGGCACAAGTGTCCTAATGATTTTAGGGTATTACTAATAGAACCTTGGTGTGATGAACAAATTATGTAAGTGACAAATGCACTTTTATTTAGAGTCACGCTCAACCTTTCACTGATACGATTATTAATGATAAAAACAAGAAAGGTGCCATTTTGCTCCGGTTTGTTTGAATGGAGTTGTTTTTGTACAGAAAAAACAATTGGGAATGGTGCAAAAAAATAAATAATCCACAAAAAAGAGAACAAAAACTGAACTTGCAAAGAAAATAAAACGGAACTCACAGGGTCCTAATAACTTAGACCTCAAACAGGCAAGGGGTGCGTTCCCACTAGATGAACTTTCATTGTTCTAAGATTGTAGTTCTTAAAATGCCACGTATTGTTTATCTACTGCTTCAAGCAGGGTCTTTTCTCAGCACATAGGAACCCGAGTGACTCAAGTATGTGGCGACTGGGCCAAATGCAAGTGCCTGTGTTCTAAATATATAGATGACAGATATTCGGATTATAAATTGTCAAAAATAAATAAAAAATAATAATAAAGCAGCCAATATACACACCACGGTTTTAAATGAAATTCTCACATTATTTTAGCAACATTTGGTGTTCCTACTGGCGATACGAACACAAGAACCAAGAAAGAAGTAGTCCCCAGGACCACAAGCGTGAGTTCTTCTAAAAATTAGTTCCTAGAACTGTTTGGAGAGAAAGTGCAACGTATGAGGGAGGCGAGGTTACATGGGGATCATCTCATTGCCACTGCAACAGCAAGTCAAAGAAGCAAAAGCGGTGAATGTGCACGACAACATTAGCAAACTTCTTCCTGTAGGAACACCCTCACTGGAACCGGTCATATAATGAAGTGGGAGCCTACAAGAACAGATGCAGTCATTGGCCTGTAGCCCTCGCTGGAGGGACTGGGACTGGGCCTGGGGGTGGGGTCGGGGAGGGGTGTGGGTGCAGGACAATCACTCATCAAACAGTTTATTGGAGACAGTGTGCTAATCCTGAATAGACAAGACCTAATAAAACCCCAAACAGCATGCTGAAGCCTGTGGAGGGTAATGACTAATAACCAAACGTAACCAGCTAAACCATCTCAAGGTCTTTACAATCTCCTCCAGATGTCTGCAATCTCTCGACTAAAGTGAACTTGTGGCTACGTGTGTAAGAGACGCATTTTATCACGATGGCGTCTCCTTCTCTAGGACCGACTTCCGACCTTCAGCCTGGCACCGAGCTACCGTGGCAGACACACAACACCCGAGCCTGAGAGCACTTTTTGATCACATCACAGAGAGCTTAATGAAATATGTGGGCTAAGGGTGAGCATAGGCAGACACAATAGGAAGCGGCACGATCACGTTGCCCTGTGTGCAGAAAGGCCGCTTTTAACGTTTGGGGAAGATAAAGGGGCGGTAATTAAAACGAGGCTCTGCTCTTCACGTCGCGTTGGCTGGGAATGCTCAGTGTTTCCGGTGCTGATGTGGAGCGGATGAGATCACTCAGAGACGGCTCGTTAAGCGATGAGAGCTTTCCTTCTGCCCGGCCTCCCCCCGGGCCTCCTGCTGCGACGGCTCGCACTTCAGCTGGACAACGCTCAGTGCTGACTGAACTTTTCCTGAACTGCACAACAAGCTGCACTTTATGCTTCGTGTCATACATGAGCAGCACTGGATTAAATAACAAAGCTAATTCTGTTAGGTGTGCTACAGACAGATCAGCGTTACGTGTTCGTACGGAGCCCCCGCAGACCAAGCAGAATCACTACTGCATGTGCACAGAGAACAAAGAAATTATTGTACACGAATCTGCAGCTCGAAATCAGCAGAATCAACTACATGGAGAAAAAGATCAGATCTTTTCCATGGCAGATCATTCACCCCTAATAAATACCAAGCAGATTCAATATTTTTGATATTAGATATTTGGGCTGGAACGATATTATACACATTTTTTGTAAAGCGCTTTGAGTTGCATGTATGCATGAAAGGTGCTATATAAATAAAGATTATCATTATTCTGCTCACAATTTAATCTTCTATTATTTGTTTATTTCTAAAGGGTAAACGCGGCAAAGCAAAATCGCCCGTGTAATTTAAATAACTTATAAGAAAGAGGTTAAAATCCTAAGTAACTATCTGGATATATTTATTTGTTTCTTCTTTTTTTTTTGGATTGAAGAATGAAAAATCAAAAAAGTGTAAAAAAAAATTCTTATTTTTCTTATCTTATGTAGTTAGAAATGTATTACTAATTTACATTTTCTTATTTATTTAAATTATATTATTTACTTAATTTTACTATTACCTTAATGTATTTTTAAGTAATTATATAAGTAACATCTAGGCCACCCATGAAGGTCGGGTCCCTTGTTGAGTCTTGGTTCCTCCCAAGGTTTCTTCCTTCTACATTCAGGGAGTTTTTCCTTGCCACTGTCACTCTAGGCTTGTTCTATTTGGGATTAGCCTTTTAAGATCATATAAGATTGTAAAGCTGCTTTGAGACAATGCACAATTATAAAAAGCTCTATAGAAAGAAATTGTAATTTATTTATTTTTTAATTAAAATTAAACATTGGACCGAAGGCCAAACACCAAAAACGTTTTTTTCGCAGGTTTTTCCATTCATTGCTCCTTGTTTTTTCACCGATGCATACATTTAAAAGCTTAAATCTAAAGGAAAAAACCATTTTTAAATATTTATTAAACAATCCCTGTACCCTCTCACAGGAAATCGGGAGAACAAGGTCTGCAGACGGCCACCCTTGGGTCGTTCTCTGAGCCGAGACGTTTACAGAAAGCTCCTCTAGGTGATGTTTTGCTGGGTCCAGGCAGTTGTGTGGACGTTCATTTGATGTGGAACACCTAACAAAACATCGTCCCGGTCCGACTGGTTTTAATGCCTCGGCCGATCGGTGTGGTTCAGTTAACAGACAATGTTATTCTTACTGGCAGCAAGTTCCATGAAGGGGTGTAAAGGAGTCGCTGCACCTGCACTAATGGCAGGATGTTCAAATCACTTAACATCCATCACTGTTTAAATACTCAAGAGGTAAGTAAGCCAAACGTTTGCTGCGAGGACCAAGTGCATGTGAGTAAACTAAACATCGCAGACAGCTCGTACATCATTTCCCTACTGGTTCGCCCTTAAACCTGACTCGGCCTTCTGCATGGCACAACAGCTGGAAGACTGAACACTGTACAGCGAGAGAATGTGGAAAAGTATCGTGTTGAGCTTTATTGGTTCTAAACTGGGCCGAAACGCACTGTGATGGTGCATTCTGGTGTAAGGCCTGAGCGGGTAATTAAAGACACACGGAGAAGAAAGGCTGGGCAGGCTGACGGGAAACCACCACAAGCCCTTCAAGAAACATCTGTGCCCAAGAAAAACAAGGTAATTACATGGCAGGAAGGTGGAACTGCTAACATATTTTTCCCCTCAAGAAAGAAGCACCAGGCACCATAGTTACATCCCATAATCCATTTGGAGCACAATGCTGGCTGGCAGAAATTGGGCATCTATCAACAGTAACACTCGCTTCCCTCATTCTTCCTGCCTGCCTAAATAGTAACTATTAAAATGTAACACACACACACACACACACACACACACAAAAACAAACACACAAACACACACTTTTGGGTGGCTCAGTGGCAGTAGGCTAGTCTATCACTATGGAGATCCGGGTTTGAGTCTGGTCATGCTGCGTGACTGACTGTTTATGAGGGAGGAGAACCGGGATGGGGGATCATTAGTCCAGTGCTGCAGCAGCGACCCCTGCCAGGACCCGTTAGGACTGGTGTCCCAACTAAGCTGCACTTCTGAATGTGAATTCCAGGATAGGCTCTACAGCCAGCCTGCATGATTCAGCATCCCCCAAAAACCAGAACAACTACAAACGCTGGTGCTTTTGTAACCGATAAACCATCATGGAGTCCTGCTAATACATCCCAGCATTACTGAACGTAACCGTACCTGAAACGTCACCGCAGTACCCGGTCTGTGGATTGGAGACAAACTGGATTTGATATCTTGTAACCTGTCGTGCAAACTTATTTGAGAAAGAATTTCCGATTTGCCCTGCAGCCTGAACACCGTTGAACCCCCCACCCCCCCCTCCACCCCCCAACCTAAATTCAATCTTCAGGCAGGAACAAGGAAAACAAATGTCGCTGTCTGGTATGTAACCGTTTATGACAATAAATCTGCTTGGATTAGACACTGAAGCATTTGACTGTGAAAGGCAAACTTGGGTCCTTAAGGCAGGTGTAAAACTTGATCCCGTTTTACAGCGTGCATTCAGAGACTCCCACGTCGAATGTGAAATGTTTCAGCTTCTGAACAGATGAAAAACATTTCGTAAAAAGAAAGCACGCTGCTTCCCTGAACAACCACTGGCTCCGGCTCAGCGGAAAAACATTTGATGTCAAAAACTGAAGATGGATTGAGAGAGCTGAATCTCCTCAGAGATCAAACTGACCCCAAACAGTAAAATAGTCCTTATTTATATCTGCCTCAAAGATACTACTTCTGAAAGCTAGCAAGAGGGAAATACAACTCCACATGTAACCGGTGTGTGTTTTAGAACGACAGCTCATGCCAACATCCTGAATTAAACAATCTGACTTCCTACCCCTGGTTCAGGTTGTATGGTTGTGTGCATATGCATGCACGGTGCTGTGGTGGCCAAGTCATTAAGGTACTGGACTGTGGACCAGAAGGTCTATGGTAGAAATCGCACATCTACCAAGGTTCTACTGTTGGGTCCCTGGGCATGGCCCTAAAATCACAACTGCTTGGATTACAAGACTGTATCATTTGAAAGTTGCTCTGGATAAAAAGGATTTTGCTAAATGCTAAATGAAATGGCTCTGGCCATGACGTTTTAATGCAAAAATATTCAAATCTATCACTTGCAAACAACTGGCTTTGTCTGAGGGAGCTGAGGCCAGACCAGGGGGGTGGGGGTGATGAGGTCTGAAGCATCCCCCATTACTTAATCAGTGAAGCAGGACCCCATCCGATGTGCCCTTGTGCCTTTCCCAGCGAATTTCGTGAAGACCAGAACAGGATCAAAACAGAGAAAGAACAGCTTTTGTTGTGTTTCCATTTATACAGGATATAATGTTACACTTATCCAACCACATGGATTTGTCACCTAGCTCGCAATGAACCCTTGGCTCAAATCACGTGCACATGCTCGGTACAGTTGTGGATGGAAAAACCTTTAAAAATACTTCCGAATACCAAAACCTCAGATATATCCGTTAAAGCAAACAGTCCCAAACCACTGCGTGCAGCACTGAATTGCATGGTAAAGTATTACAGCACTCTTTTGACATTTATTACTCAAGTATACGGTTTGGGACGGAGCCTTCGACTTTTCTTTGATGCTTAGTCAAACCACATCAAAGTACTTGATAGAAAAGATAAACATCCTGGCTCAGGTAGGGCGCACATTCTCAACGGAACAAACATCCTGGATCAGGTGGTGCTCGGAGGATCAATGCAACCATTCTTTCATTGTCTATGTGGGCTGAAAACTTTTGAAAGCCTCCCCATGGATAAAAAGCTTCTTCTTTTTTTATATGAAAGGGTGTTTACAAATATATCTGTATTAGCATAGGCAAGTAGAGAGTAAACTTCCTTACGACTGTGTGTTTATCCTCTTTTGTTGAGCCATAACCTGTTGATATGACTAACAGCCCGTGTGTGTGTGTGTGTGTGTGTGTGTGTGTGTGTGTGTGTGTGTGTGTGTGTAGCCATGTGTACTTTGTTTTACAACTGGATGTTTGTTCAGTCAAAATTTAGCTTCAATATTTTGAATTTACTTTTTAATGCAACCGGATATTTCGATTGTCTTGTTTAAATCCTTCCTGGTCTGTTCCAGGTGTAGTCTGGAGCTTATTCCAGGATTCAGGGAGTGCCGGCACATGCAAAGACTGGACAGGTCACCGACCCGTCACTCAGGGATCGTTAAAATGTCCAGCCTTCCTTCCCTTTATTGATTGTGGGCTAGTGGGTTGCCACACCGCCACTAAATTGCATTGTCTGGATTTAGTGATGCACCAATCCGATACTCGGGATCAGATCGGCACAGATGCTGAACTTACAAAACAAATCAAACTATCAAAGCTTTATTAACTACCAAAACCCTTTGGTTTTATTAACAGAACACGTAGCGCATGTCATAATTATGAATGATCACATTGCAGAAAGTGCTTTCCTTAAGGAACTGAACTCCAGTCGTCTATTAGTGCGAAGGTGAGCAATATGAGGAGATTTTATCCTATCTGGATCATTTTTATTATCGTGCTCCTCAGAGCACACCGACTGTTTAAAGAACACTGATAACTACAAGGTGTGTAATTAATCCTGTTTAACTGCATAAAGTGCAGCACATTTTAAATCAAAATCACTAAGTACGGGACAATATTTGAATAGTACTTTTCACAACCTGTCCAAACTGATGCATGTCGGCTGCGATCGCTGTCTGCGTATCGTGCTAAATATCGCGCATCGGGAAAATGTCTTTAATCACATCGCCCAGCCTGACAATTTAATAGGAAACTCCCCTTTCTCAGTTTTTGCACATTGGGTACCTGGAGTGTATATCACTATAAATGGTCACCATGGACTGCCTAGCTCAGAAAACACGGGTTTCAACAAGCCGCTCAGATTTGGCAACCATTCCTTGCTACAGACTGCTTCATTAGAATTGCATCTGCGTATCTCCACCCAGAGATAAGGGCTAAAGGCACTCCAATAGCATGGGTTCAGGCTGTGTGTGAATAAGCACTACCAAACTGAACTGGGAGATATATTATGGATCAGTAAATCATTTCTGTAGTATAATACTCTTAAGCATGGTGGGAACTCGACCACGGTGGTTTAAAACCTGGATTACAATGCAGGACTGGCAACAAAACCTCTTGGATTAACTACAAGCTGCCCATAAGAAACCGAGAGTTTAAAACATCTCCAGAGTTCCATGCTGCTGCTTTTATTCACAAGAAGTTGATGACTCGCCGTGACTCACGGACACTGGTGGGGACGGCTGGTCAGGTCTGAGCAGAGACTCGTTGTCATTTAAAGTAACAGGCGTTTAAAACCGTTCGTTTTGAACAGGGCTGTTTAGATACAGTGTGAAGATGCTCTGGTGTTTGGTCCTTGTGATATCCTGACCAAAGCATTTCACAGACATGAGTAAAAAGCTGTGTTAAAGCCGCTATAACGATCTCTCTAATATACAGTGATCAGACTGGCACCAACATCTGATTTCTTGGCGTTATCGGATCGTTCTGTATTTGTAAAAATCACTCGCGGTCACCTCTTAAAAGGGTTACGTTCCACATCATCATCATCATCATGTGCGTTCAAAAATAAACATGGATGCAAAACAGAATGATGAACGACTGACTGTAGGCTAAGCTGACAGCGACGGCTAGACCCGTGCCAAACTGGGCTTTGGTCAGCAGATTCCTTTCTGCAATAAATGGCCAATAAAACATGGAAAGGGATCTACTGAACGCAACGTGCTGCCGTTTTTAAGATCTAAAAGCAAAAGTCTGTTCAAAACATCTGTCGAGTAAGCAAGCAGGGGTTTTCCAATCAAACTTTCACCATGACCATCCGAGTGTGTGCTGCGTCCGGTTTAATACCAGCATTAGATTCAGCCTTCGTTCAACCGCCCTACTACTGCATCAGCAACACCAATCAGACCTGGTACGATGATGGGAAATGTTCAGGTTTAAGTGTGTGCAAACTTTAAACTGTATTATAAAACATTCAAATGCTTTTAATTTCACTCGAAATAATCAGACCACGATCAGATCATGAATAGGATGTAAATTCACTCGTAAGGTACTTGAGATTAAACAGAGGGAGGAGTTGGAATTCACGCCCAGCAACATTCTTGGACGTATTAATTTGTTTAAATACACTTTACTCTGCTATATACGCCTTTAAAAAAAAACAAAAAAAAACACAAGAGATTGTTTTGTCAGAGTTTTGTGTTCAGTGAAGTGCAGCGACAAGTGAAGTGACTCGTCATGCGTGGCCTTTGGCTACACACCAGTCAATATTTTAATCTCTTAGAAACAAGCTCTTCTGCAACCTTTTGAGAAGGCCAGACTTTTTTTATTGCTTGTTTTGCAGATCCGCCGACGACCATATTTGAAGAATACAAAAAATATATATATTTTTTGTATTTCTCCGATACGCCACAGCACCAATAGTTAAAATTAAAAATATAATTTTATTTTTTTTTTTGCTTTTCCCACCCTCCGGTGAAGAGCCAACCGCTTTCTTCTGTTCATTCAATTTTTTCCCAGATTCACTTTAATTTTATTGTAGATTAAATAAATTTTTTTTTAATAAAAAATTTTTTATTTCTTCCTCCTTCCTTGTATTGATTCCACATAGTCCTCGATAAATTGAAAAGTGCTGAAAAAGAAATTTTTTTATTTATTTATTTATTTATTTTTTTCCCCCTCCTCAGTACATTCTTAAGTAGCAACATCCGAGAAACGAGCAATTAAAAAAGTCTGGCCTATTATGGGTGATTGTTGTGTGCTGTGCTACTGCCACATGATTGGCTGATTTAGAGAAGGTCATGAATAAAGAGTTATGGAAGTGTTTCTCTTAATGTCGGATTCTCTTGCCAGTGTAATTAAGAAAGCAAATTCACTTGTAAAATTCGGTCTTAATTTAATTAAATTGGGGCAAGGTCAATTCTTATATATTATAATAATCAATATTAGTTTTAATCTGTGAGAATCGGATTGCTCATTACTGATATTGCCATCTAAACGCAGAGCATCACAATTCTAATAATTTTTTTAGGGTGCTTGTAAGGGTGTAATTACTTATAGTCATTTTATTAACCTGATTAAACTAACAGCTTGAGTGCGTTTGCCGTTTGCTGCGTGGAATTGAAAACAAATAAATCGTCAGACTAAGCTCTTGCTCTTTAGAGCACCCCCACTCTAAGGAAGTGGGTCTGAAGCTGAGGGAAGCGCTAAAGCAGCAGCTCACCATCATCCAGGAGAGAGTGGAAGCCAAGAAGATCGCCAAGATGGCGCTGGCGGAAGTGAGGAGCATCCTGGCGAGGGAGGAAGAGGAGAAGGCTCTGGATCGTATCAGAGAGGAATCGGAGAGGGTGGCGTGGGAGAGAGCCGAGGCTCGGCTGAGGGAGGAAGGAGAGAGGATCGAGAGGGAGGATGTGGAGAAAGCCATGCTGAGAATCAGGAGAGAGAAGGAGGAGAGGGAGAAACGAGCAGGGAAGATCAGTGCAGAGGAGGTGGAGGAGAAGGAGAGAAAGGAAAAAGCGGAGAAGGAGAAGAAGGTTGATAAAGCTGCTGACGTCACACCGAAAACTGAGAAGGACGGAAAAGGGAAAGAGGGGAAAAAGTCGAAAAAGAAGCCGTAGAGTTCGGATCGGGGGCAAAGCTTTCCGACGTTTCAGAAAACGGCTACAAACTGTGAGGAAAATTCATTTCTTAAGATGAAAGCTCGATTCTCTTAGAAAGTTATAGCAATAATTATAAAAAAATATTCAGCTTCTTATAAAGGTTAATAAAGCATTAATCTATTAAACTGTTAAACACTGCCAGGTGATACATTTCAGTGTTTAGTACTGTGCTTATGCAAACAGCTGTACAGTAGAGCCCTGCTTCCCAATGTGTACCCCTCGGGGGGGTCGGGGGGGGGGGGTCGGGGTGTTCGGGGACTCGTCTGCTCCGAGATGCT
>JAUZSV010426500.1:0-10481 GCA_034780495.1 Parotocinclus cesarpintoi | reverse complement strand
GCTTGGGACCGGCGTGCAGCTGTTTCCAGCTGGGGTGTTTTGCTGTGGGAGGAAACCGAAGGACCTGGAGTAAACCCACGCAGACACAAGGAGGACATGCAGACTCCACACAGAAAGGACCTAAGCCGCTCCACCCTGGGATTGAACCTGGGATCTTCTTGTTGTGAGGCAAGCAGTGCTAACCTCAACAATCTAATGCAAATCATTGTTTTTTTTAATGCAATTTACTTGTGGGGACTTGCAGATCTTTCCAGTGTTGTGTGGACATTAGGATTATTAATAAAAAAAATATAGAAACTTGATAGCCCTGGGTGCAGCCACACACACACACATACACACACACACATACACACACACTCTCTCTCTCTCTCTCTCTCTCTCTCTCAAAATCTCTCTCTCTCTCTCTCTCTCTCGATCACAACATCTATCTCCGGTCTCCAGGAGCAAAGGCGCTTCGGTAGGAGAGAGAGAACGTGGGTAGGTTTGCGCCAAATATCATCTTTTTTCAACCCCCCACACATTCAGTCGGACCGGATTTTATAATACATAACACAATACAATCACCTGCATGACCGGGATACACAGACGCGCAGTATGGTCCGGGAAACCAGACACTTATGGGTGGGGAATTTACCTGAAAGTGTGCGAGAAGAAAAGATTATCGAGCATTTTAAGAGGTGAGTTAAATGTTGAATATCTTATGGATGCGTGCACGTCTGTAAGGGTGATAGAGAATAACCAGCCTCACAGCTGCAAATGCTTTTATATTGTGCAACTGTACATCTAACGTTACCTGTTCATATTTCAATCACTACTGTTATCGCACTGTATTAAACATTAATTGGAGCATGCTGTATTAACATATTGCTTGGCTGGGAATGGATTTCTAGTGCTTCTATGCAGGATCGGGACTGTTTCTTTTTTCCGCAAACATGTCAGCAAATCGCCATGTCTCGGTGATTAGAAACCAATAACACTGGTGCAAAGGTTGTTAGCCACTGAGCTAACAGATAGATGCTCCATTTCTCAAACTGCAGCAACAGTTAATAAAGTAAAGTCAGAATAATGCAGCTTCATTAATATTTGGGGCTGTCTGATGTCAGATCACGGTTCTAAACGGCTGATTGAGCTATGAATGCGGCGGTAGTAAAAGCACGTTAGCACACCATGCTAGTTGAGCTTCAGCAGTGGCAGCATGGAGACAGTGAACGTAGCTTGTAATAACGGAGTCGTTGCAGTGCAGGGGATTTGCTCCAATACTTAATACATATCGCTTAGTAAGTATATAAAATAACCTAGATTAAGTTACGTTATCGTAGAATGCTAAACTGGTTACACATAGCCCTATCGTTAGTGACCTGAAATGAACTGAGCAAATTTATTTGGCTATTCAAATCTGCACAATGTATCACGGTACACTGTCCTGGGCAAAACAATGACCAAACCTAAAATGGTAGAATATTACGTTTTTAATAGTCTTAACAGCCAAACAATTGAACAGGTATTTAACAAGAATTTATAATAATAAAGTGGCTTGTATAGCCTTTCCCGCTGATTTCCAAGAATATAAAGTGTTGTGAATAAACTTGACCATCTTTTATAGAAACAGAAGTGGTTGTTGCTCCAGTCAATGGTTCCAGTTAATATGGCTTCAACCTGATGAAACACTGGGAAAGTGACTCTGAGCAGGCGGTCATCTCACCATTGATTGTGTTTTTGTAGCATTGCCTATTGTCTTAATGGCTGATATTGTAATGGACATTTACTCTGTTTTTAGATTAATACATTTGCATCTGTCATTTAGCAGACAGCACAGGGGCTCGGTGGGTAGCACCACTGCCTCACAGCAAGAAGGTCCTGGGTTCAATCCCTCTGTGGAGTCTGCATGACCTCCCCATGTCTGCGTGGGTTTACTCTGGATACTCCGGTTTCCTCCCACAGTCAAAAGACATGCATGTTAGGTTAATTGATTACTCTAAATTGACATTGATTTGTGTGTGTGTGTGTGTGTGTGTGTGTGTGTGTGTGTGTGTGTATGTATATATATGATTAGTCTTGAGATGAAATTGTGTATGGATGTAACCTTGTGTGTGTCGATGGTCATTGATGCTGATAGCGACGTTAAAGAAGCCAAAGAAACGAACAAACAAACATCATTTAGCAGACACCCTTATCAAGAGTTACGCACAATTCATACAGTCTTAGGATCCAAGCAATTGTGTGTTAAGGACATTGCTTAGGGACCCAACTGCTGCAGAGGTGGGATTTAAACCCTGGACCTTCTGGTCCATAGTCCAGTAGCTTTACCACTAGCAACAACAGTCCCACATACTATAAATTTCAACATAAATTTCAAAGTAGCTGAAGATGACCTGATGAAGAACGGCTGTGTGTTCTGTAACAGCAACTTCTTCATGTGTTGTTTTTTGGAGCAGACATTTTCACTCAGACTCAGGTCTGCATGTTGGTCTCTGTCTGTATATATCTGCCACTCCTGGTTGTATATAAGAGCATAGTTTCAGGCTTATGATGGGCTGCATCAAGTGTGGCAAATTAGCAACTAACAATTAATCTTAAAAACAAACAAAAAAAGAAAACAGAAGATATTTTGGAAAAAGTTAACAGCATCACTGAGCAGTGATGGGCACTATTAAAAGCAACTCCCAAAGAAGGAGTTGTTGGAATTCAATTAAACTTTGTGTGAATGTAATGATGATTATATGTAAGTTATTATAATGTTAGAGCAAAAGGATTTTTTTGTTCAATTGTAAGAAGGCTCTAGTTATTTGTTTGACTGCCCCTAGACTGGATACAAAATGACATATGGTTAAATATTAGAGGCAAACTGGTTTAATATGGTTCCCTGTGGCACAGTTGTAAATAGATGTTGGAGCTGGGCCCTCATGCTTACAGCATTTCCCAGCAGCTAGGTCTGAACAGAATAGATGGCAGGTAATTAGTCGAAATGACCACCGTGCTTCTCCCAGTCCATTTTTGCACCCAATCTCAAAGTCTGTCACCTGGGTAAAATGTCTTTG
This sequence comes from Parotocinclus cesarpintoi, assembly GCA_034780495.1. Classification (NCBI taxonomy): domain Eukaryota; kingdom Metazoa; phylum Chordata; class Actinopteri; order Siluriformes; family Loricariidae; genus Parotocinclus; species Parotocinclus cesarpintoi. The sequence goes on along the minus strand of JAUZSV010426500.1, from coordinate 7,443 downwards.
AGTGAATTGTACAATCTCTCACCAATAGTTAAACTATCCCAAAGTAGCCTCAGCACATTTTTTATAGGGCAGCAGAGGAAGCACTTGTACATAATTTTGTGGCAAGACCCAGTGTCTAATCAGACCACACCTACAGGTCAGTATGTGGAAAAGGTCACCGCCTAAGTATTGTTACCAACTGTAAGTGGAAGCATTTAGGAACCACAACAACTGAGCCACGAAGTGAAAGACCACTTAAGGCTAGCGAGCAGCGTTGCTGAGTGCTGAAGTGCATAGCGCATACATAACTTCAACCTTCTGTTGACTCACTGTCTGCAGAGTACCAAACCTCCTCTACCATTAAAATGAGCATAACAAATGTGTGCCAGTAGTTGCATGCATGCAAACCTTACATTAAAGCATGCTGCCAGTGACCTCCGAAGCATTGGAAATGTACTTTTGGACTGTTGAATCATGTCTATCTGGCAGTCTGATGGACTAGTCAGACTCGAGGCTAGAGAAGATGGAGTTCTATGGGCTGTTTGTCAGGACTGGCCTAGGCCTCTTAGTTTCAGTGAAGGTAAATCCTAATGCTTTAGCATATAAATACTTTATATGAATTTTGATAATTTCTTGGACAATACGCTTCCAATGTGTGGAAATTGTGAGGGGAAAGAAACTTTTCTGTTCTAGCATGACTGTTCCTCTGTGCACAAAGCAAGGTTTAGGGTCAACCTGGTTGATAGAACCGACTTGTCGGCACAGATCCTTTACTGCAACCCTGTCAAATTTTGTATGAATTAGAATATACGTTGCAAGCCAGGCCCTTTCATCCTACATTAGTGTCTGACCTCACAAATGCTCTACAGTGGACAGTTGCTCAACACAGTCTTGTAGAAAGCCTTCCAAGAAGAGTGGAAGCTGTTGTAGGTGCAAAGGGGAACCTCTTCAAAGAATGGGATGCCATTAAAGCTTCTGTAGTATGTACTTTTGTTCATATACTGTATTTAACAAGAATATAAGGGAAATGGGCAAAATGATTTATGACTACATCGTTGTTGGTGTCAGACATGGTGGTTTTTCAGAACCCCCTGACACACACAACAGTTTCAAGAATTTAGAATGGTGCAGAAAAGCACTAAGCAGTGGTTCTATGGCAGGGCTGTACTAAAGGTTTTTTTTTTTTTAACCAAGCAGCACAGGTTCACCTGATTTGAAATGAACAGGACACAGCAAATCCTACAAGCACAAGTTTATTATGCTTTTGCTATTTTTAACAATATATGGTGAGGAATTTTGCTTACACATGTAAATGGCATGGCAGAGTCATTCTTCCATTGATGGATGAAAGGTGAAATTAAAACGCAATTAGTTCTAAAATAGAGAAGTTATTTTGTTATCAAGTGCAACGTATTTTTCATTATAAAATAATTGGTATATTTGACATATTTTGACAAAGCCTTGCTTGTTTTAGTCAAATGAATTTTGTCCAGTCACCAGCTTCACGTGATAAACCACAGATATTGCGAAGAAAGGCTTTCCTCATATACCACTTCTTTTCATAATAGTTTCTGTGTACATCTTTTAATAATGTTAGATTTGTGTGCATGATGATGTTTCTTCAAATGACACAAGATTAACTGCTTGTGAAAGTGATCTGTAACTTGGTTAACTTGACAGTGTTATAGTAACCTTTAATTGTTGATTAGACAGGTCTATGTAGAGTTTGAGTGTAACAATGCATTGCGATGCAAAATTGTCCTCTGTTAATTATGCCGTCTAATTTTACGTTTTGAACACTTGCAATGCTCCCATAAAAGCCTTCTAATTTATATCAATTGCAGCATATTAAATATTCTTTATATACAATTAATTTTCTAGAAAAATGGTTATTTTTAGAAATATAAGGGAATGTTTTCACTCGGTTATTTAATAAATGTGTGAAGCTGCAATAGATAATTTTATTAACAATTTACAATTTTTTGGAAAACGTTGACCCCATAATAATAGTTAAGTTACTTTGAATGATACAGTTTGTATGATATTTTTGCTGTTGTTCTTCCCTTTGTTGCCACAGCTAGGTTTTCTTCTAATGGTTACAAAGAACATGACAGTAGGTTTAGTAAATAATTCCAGTGCGTGCAATGTCAGCAGATTTGAAGCTAATAGAACTTGTTGTTTTTAAAATTCTGTAAAAAAAAAAAAATCTTATTTTTTCCCCCACCAATATGATTTTTATGTTTTTACATGTTTTCCTTTAAGAAAATAACTGCAGTTAAACAAACAATAGCAAAGTGGCACCTTTGTGTTAAAAATGGTATGCATTAAAATTCTAAAACAAATGTGGAATGGTTGAGTGCATATTTTATAATTAATATAGCTATAAATACTAACTATAAATAAAATTGCAATTTGTAATGAAATGATTCAGTTTCTACAAACCTGAACTAGATCTCTGGTGTGTTAAACTAAAATTGCGCAACAAATGACAAGATCTGACACACTCAACATCGATATGCATAAGCATTGGTCTCATAAACACATGAGTAGCTGAGCTGTTTAAAAATCTCCTTGCAATAACTGAATTCTGAATTAGTAAAAGCCCTGCGCTGTACACGTGTTGCTGTTTTTGTGCCAGTGTCACCATCACACACTGCACCAGTTCAATGACTGGCACAGAATCGGTTATATGAGACTGACCAATTTTCCTCCTTAAATCTGAAGTCTGTTTCTATTCCTTAATTTTGTGATTCCATCTGTATCTTCCATAATAGAATATACTACTACTACTACTACTACTAATAATAATAATAATAAGAAGAATAGAGCCTTATAAAAGGCATTCAATGTATGATTATTTAAATAATATTTAATGACGAAACATATATGTTAGTATAAAAATCGAAATCCAAAAGTTTGAATGAAAATGTAAACTCTCGCTTGTGGGTTCTAAAGGTAATGAAGTTGTCTGGATGGTGGACAACACAACTGTAGGAGCTGCTTGTGCTTGTTGGTGGATCAAACAATCATCTTTATTGGTGATTGTCTGGGATGTCTGGAGCATGTTTGCTGGGTGTGAGTGCAGTCACAAAACCACTGCTAACAGCTAGGACAGAACGACCTGAGTGGTGGAAAGTTGGTCAAAAATGGCCATCCTACTTCTCCCAGTCCAATGACCCTCCCCCTCTCAAAGTATGTTGACTTAGCCAAATATTTTTGTGTACATTTATGGCCAAAGGTCTTGATAATGGTACAACTTTAGGTTTTCACAAAGTTTGCTGCATCAGTTTTTGTGGTGGTGATTTGTATTTACTCAAGATTGTGAAGAGTGATGATAAGACAGCTGATATCACTCTACCATGCTGATTAGAAGAGAAGACTGGTTTCTTTAAAAGGGTAGTGGTGCTTTTAAATGTTCTTTTGGCAATCATGGTTACCGCCAAAGAAACACCTGCAGTCATCACTGCATTGCATCCAAAGTGTTTCACAGACCAGGACATTGCTGCTTGTAAGATCAAGCGTTTATTAAATCATCAAGAACTATAAGAGAGTGGTTCATTCTCAGTGAAGAAGGCGTCAGGGCGCCCAATAAATTCAAGCAAGCGAGCATCAGGACTGTCTCCTATAGAAGGTTTAGCTACAAGATTGGGTCACCACCAGTGTAGAGCTTACTCGGTAATGGCAGAGGGCAGGTTGGAGTGCATCTGAATGCACAGGCTTTTGGAGGACCTAACATCAATAAGGGCTGCAAAGAAGCCACTTCTCTCTAAGAAAAACATCAAGGACAGACTGACGTTCTGCAGGAATTATGAGATTAAGGGAGTGGACTGCATATAACTGAGGTAAAGTTATTTTCTCTGATGAAGCCTCCTTCAGACTGTTTGGGACATCTGGACAAATGATTGTCGGAGTAGAAAAGATGAACGCTGCCATGAGTCCTGTGTCATGCCATCAGTGAAGCATACTAAGATCATTTTATGCGAGGGGTTGCTTCTCATTGTTTGGAAGATCATTTATACACAACTTAGGCACTCACTATATGGGATGGTCGGTTAGTGTGCATTCTATTTTATAAAAATGTATGATAGTGTCATCAGCAACAGCGTTACACCTCCCCCATGGATAACAGGTGGCCCTACACATGCAAACTTAAATCTGTACTCCTTTTCTGCATCTCACAAGACAATGGCTCGTGCCAAACTTTTACATTTTGACTTTTTGACCAAAGAAAGTCTTAGTATCTACTTTCTGTATTTTTTTGCCCAGACAGATTCTTTCTTCTTGTTGTCATCCCCTAGAAGAGGATTCTTTGCAGCAGTTCTGCCATTAGTGCCTGATTTAGGCAATCTCCTCTTGGATGATGTCGGGATGTGTTTGTTAATTGAGCTCTGTCAAGCACTTTTTAGCTTTTACTGCTGTTAACTGGTGATTTTTTTTTTTACGCTAATGTCTCTAATATGCGTGTCATCTACAGCAGAGGTAGCACACAGTCTTTTACTATTGGCCTAAATAATAGTTTTTCTTTGGTTAGTTTAGATTTACAAAAAAAGGGACGGTTGGCGCTTACTGTATTATGTCACAACATAAATGTTCATCTCAGGTGTTAAGACTAAGAGAAAGATGTGAGAACAAAATATGTTAATTCTGGTATTTACAGTGCTATTTCACACACCAACACCTGCATTCTCTGTGCAATTATTCAGTTTTTTCCACAAACCTTTGTTATTTTACATAGACAAACTACGACCACTGTTGTTTTAACGCTATCCATCAAGATAAAATAGACAGTATAAACACTAACAAATGTTTGAAGGAATACATGCAGTCAAGCACTGTTTGTGTGGGTAAGAAACAGTATGTAAGACCAGAACAACAAGGCTGTGAGATACCAGGTTTAATTTTGTAATATGTGATTTGATTCTGCCCAAAATACTTAAAAGTTGTACAATATCTTTAACATAACATTTTTATACTTCTGCTTTTTGTAATAGATATGGACGAGTGGAGAGTGTCAAGATCCTTCCAAAGCGTGGATCAGAGGGTGGAGTGGCAGCCTTTGTGGACTTTGTGGATATTAAAAGTGCACAGAAGGCTCACAATTCTGTCAACAAGATGGGAGACCGGGATCTACGGACAGATTACAACGAACCAGGGACTATCCCGAGTGCTGCTCGAAACCTGGAGGATAGCCTGTCTATAGCAATGCGTGGGTGTGATGTTGCAGGGTTCACAAGGGGGGCAGGGGCTACAGTGTATGGGCCTTCTGCATCTCTCCATGGCAGAGAGGGACGGTATGACCGCAGACTTGACGGGTAAGTGTTTCTCTGAAGCCTAGGAAATAATTCGCTTCTTCTAACCCAGGGTGAAGGAGCAAAGTTATGCTGAGGAGAATATATTGATTGGAGGTTTTAGACTTAATCATGTTAAACATGCTTACTAGCTTTTTCAAAGTAGTTTAGTGAATCACTGTTAGTATTTTCTCTGAATCTAAACCCCAAGTTGGGTATCATAGTGAAGGAAAATCAAGGGCATGGATTGGATAATGTGCTATACTGGGATTTCTGCAAGTCTTGGGAAAGTCCTTTTACCTGAGATTACCATGGTTTGGAGTACAGCACTGCCATTGGTGGATTAATATTTATTTTTGTCTTTTAAAATGTTGCAAGATATATTATGGTATTCAGTCGTGACATGCTCATTGGTAATTGGATTAAAGAAATAAAGAAAATTAAACTGTATGGATGGAATTCACTGGATGATTTCACATTGGAGTAATGCTTGCAAAACACAAGGATATTCTCTAGTCTCTACAGTGGTATTGTATACTATGTTCCTTTGGAATTGTATGGGGTATTAGGAGTCATTAATTACCTGGGAATTTCTGCCTTTGGCCACTGTGCTCGAAACTGACAGAAACCGTGAGCAAACATCTTTATTTTCTTTCAAGCAAAGTTCCATTTTAATTTCTGCTTTCATGTTTTTGGTGTAAACTCAAAATAAGGAGGAGCCCTTCATTGGACTAAGTACACTTTTCATGGCAACCAAAAATGGATATGGATATGCATGTGGATATGGTTTTGCTGTGGGGTAGGGGATCCGTGTTTAAACCATGGACAGTGGATTAATAATCTTGTTTTGGATCTAAAGCACAAACAACTTTACAGCACTGACAGCACCAAAAGTCAAATGAAACGGATGCATTTTCAACTTGCACCGGCTGTGGATTATTATATAATTCATTGAAATGTATCTGTAGACTGCTGGGAAAGCATACTTGGAATTCACCTTTTTTGGGAAAAGCACTTGGATTATTCACTTGGATTATATTTTAAAATTCTTTTTTGCCCGCTAGCTACATTGCTCATTCGAAGTGGACCTTTGTTTCTGACATAAGGATGTAATTAATGAAGTCAAATGCAAAGAACCAAGGACTTTTTCTACTATTATTTTTCTGACTTGGGCAGCCTAAAGAAAGATATCAATTTAAGAAGATATACATTTTTTTTACCCACCCCCACAGGGTTTAACAAAAGTGGTCATTTTTTCCATAAGATGTAATTAAAAATACAAAGAAACAATCACCTTTTTTCTACTATTAATTTTGGATGTGGACTACTTGAAGACTTGTACTACACAGACTGAACTCAAAATATTTTAAGACTTCAGAATTACAAGCGAAAAAATCGAGAAAATGTTTTTCACTGTTTTTTTAGATTGGATTTATTGTTCTTGATCAGGACTTTAAAGCATTTTACATGTCTGTACATTTACATTTCTTGCTGACATTTTGCATTTGTGGAATATTTTTGGACCAGCTCAAGCCCTAGAAATGGATTTCTCTTTTTGTTTTTTGTTTTACATTTTTGCTCACAAAATTCCCTAAATTGAATTTGGAATAGTATATCAAGTAACCACTGTTTCAAAAGGTTGGTATGTTCTGTCCTGTGTATTTTTGCAATTCTCTAAAGCTTAGTGTGAGCCCCTGTCTTTCTTACCTTTTCATACATACAGGCTATGCTAATTTATGTTTTACTCTCACCATCCCTAGCTACTTGCCTTTCTATGATTTCATTCAAAAAACGTAGTGAATTAAAAATGATAATTTGTTCATTATTGTGTGACATATCCATGAAGGAATATTTTCACAAATGAAAAAAAAGTATTAATTGTTGCAACAAATCCCAGTGACTTCAGCACATATGTTACAAGCAAATCAAGCTTAAATTCAGATTGAAAACTAAGACAATAGACATTTGAATGTTTTATTATTTTAGGATTTAATAAGAAAATGGGCAGATGAGATTTCCATATTCATATCATAATTATATAATTGACAAGTAAATGGTGTTGCTTATAAGAGAATATACAGTGCAAAAGTATTCACAGTGCTTTACTTTTTCCACATTTTGTTACGTTACAGCCTTATTCCAAATTGTATTAAATTAATCTTTTTCCTCAAAATTC
>JAUZSV010426489.1:0-10481 GCA_034780495.1 Parotocinclus cesarpintoi | reverse complement strand
CGATGTGCAGAACGCTCGGGAGTAGGAGCGGCAAAAAATCAAACTTAAACGTATTTTAAAATCGATTTTGGGCCATTTTGAATCGATTCAGAATCGCCAGGACTAGGAATCGCCATCCTTTAAAGAATCGATTTTTTTCAGCACCCCTATCGTTTACGTTTACGGAATTTAGCAGACGACCTTATCCAGAGCAACTTAAAACTCATACGGTCTTCAAACAATTCAGTTCAAACAATTGTGGCAACTTGGCTGTGGCAGCTTGGCAGAGGTGGGATTTGAACCCAGGACCTTCCGCTAGGCTACCACAGTCCCACAGCCGTTCTGTTCCAAAATGATGGACAATAAATATGCCAAATGTTTAGGATTTGTTTGGATTTTAATCGTTTGATTCCTATATTTTAGCCTATATATCACTGTTAATCAGAAAGGGGTCTCACAGGCTGGACTGGACGTGCCAGTGGTGTTCTAGCACAGTCAGTGGAGTCTGAAACACTTACCATGATGTTAATGGCATGAAGGGAAAGTTTTGTTTGTTTGGTTTACTTAACGTCGCCCTCTGCATTGGCATTTCAGTGATACATCAAGACTAGTCACCCACACAGAGATGAGGACAGTTTGGAGTAATCCATTAACCTAAAAATTTGGACTGTGGGAGGAAACCGGAGTACCCGGAGTAAACCCACATGAATACAGACTCAACACAGAAAGGACCCAGGTCTCTCCACCGTGGGACCGAACTCAGGACCTTCCTGATGTGAGGCGACAGCGTTACCCAGCGTTTTTATATGAAGTTTTTTCCTTACAATTTAAACCTACTATAAGATAAAAGCTTAACGTGATTTACTGGACTAAAGCATTGACCTAGCAACACTGCTAAAGCTTAATATCATCCTGCTACAACTTCCTTTACAACAGATCGACTTTCAACTCATATTGCATTTAAAATTTCTATTTTCTCTGAAAGTGGAGCCAAGCTTTAAAACACTTTTGTGCATTCAATTACCGCTAATGCTACAGCGGCGCATATCAAAACAGCATATGCAGCAGTTATCTATCTATCTAAGGCAGATAAATTACTACGGACGTGTTTGTGCAATATTTGCGGATGTTTATTTGAAGTAGAAATTGAATTAGTAGGAACCGATAAGGCCAGACGTTTTTTATTGCTTGTTTCGCGGGAATTATTATATTTTTTGCCGCAGCACCAATGGTTGAAATAAACCATTTAAAATAAATTGGTTTTATTTTGTTTATTTAATTTTTTCCAGATTCACTTTAATTTTATTTTTAAACAAAAATGTATTTTTATTTCTTCCTCCTTCCTTGTATTGATTCCACATCGTCCTCGAGAAATTGAAAAGTGCTGAAAAATAAAGATTTATTTATATTTATATTTTTTTCCTCCCTCCTCAGTAGATTCTTAAGTAGAAACATCCGAGGAACAAACGATTAAAAAAGTCTGGGCTTAGATCTTATATTTAAACCTTCAAGCTCAGATGAAACCTTTTTCTGTTCAAATCAATTGTATCTTCTGAAGCGTTTTAATTATTTGATTCGATCACGTACAGGAACTCGTTATTTATCAAATTCCTACAGACGTTACAGAAGCTGGTTATAAATACTTACCCAAAATATGGTTCAGCTGGTCCAGGTAGTGCTTTCCAGGAAATATGGGTCTGTTTGAGATCATCTCAGCTAGGATGCAGCCGACGGACCAGATGTCGATCGATTTGGTGTAACCCTGGGAGAGGAAAAACCCAACCGGTCCTTTGTGAAAACCCCTCAGTTATTATTCAGACTGATCTGATGTGATCTGATCTAACCGTGGTGCAGAAAGTTTTAGCTCCTACCTTTGAGTTGAGCATGATCTCCGGGGCCCGGTACCAGCGTGTGGCTACATATTCCGTCAGGAACCCGGTGTGGTCGTGCTCCGGGTCCGCTACACGCGCCAGCCCAAAATCACAGATCTGAAAACGCAACGTTTAGCCCCAGTGCTCCCACAGAAACCAGTAAAAACAGCCCGATGTGTGTGTGTCCGTGTGCGTGCGCGTGTGTGTACCTTGAGGTCGCAGGTGGTGTTGAGCAGCAGGTTGGAGGGTTTTAGGTCTCGGTGCAGGACGTTGGCTGAATGGATGTATTTGAGGCCACGTAGGATCTGGTAAAGGAAGTAGCAGATGTGGTCGTTACTCAGGTGCTGCGACTTCAGCAGTTTGTACAGGTCGGTCTCCATCAGGTCCTGCACGATGTAGCTACGCGGCGCTTGTGTTAAGGACGTTACCTTTTCTCTCACACACACACATTCGTATAAAAGTCAAATAAGCCTCAGAATTTAGGCACGAGTCCACTATACTGGACTTGGATACTGGACTATGGACCAGAAGGTCAAATCCCACCCCTGCCACAGTTGGGCCCTTGAGCAAGGCCCTTCACCCACAACTGCTTGGATTGTAAGACTGTATGAATTGTAAGTCGCTCTGGATAAGGCCGTCTGCTAAATGACTCAAAACGTAACTGTCTCTTTTGTAGATGTTTTAATTTAGTCCGTATTTAGCACTTTAATTAAAATAATTAAAATAACCAAATGAAAAATTTGTCTTCCAATTATATCGAATATCAAAAGCGGTGTAAGCATGCTCCGGACGGGAAATATTAAACGTTTCTGAACAAACAATCTTCCTCCTCATTCATGTGCACCCAGTACCCGGTGATTTATATATAAATGGATTTATAGAATAGTAGGATGTTAGGATGTTAGGAGCGCCTCTGCTCTGTTCGGATCCAGAACGATCCAGAACCTAACACTCAAACACACGGCCCACACACTCAGGCTTTCATAACCTCTGATTTTCCCGGAGAGAACAAGCCCAACCTTCAGGATCTCACAAAACACGTTGGGAGGCAGAGCGGCTAACAATCCGTGCCATTTCAGCTGCCAGCCCACGCTCTCTGGGTATGAGCAGCCAGCCAAACAAACCGGCCTCTGAAGAGGGGGAGGACTGGAAGCTCCAAACTGCTTCTTCCTGCAGAACTGACTGTACCAGAGCGAGAACCTCTTTTTTTCTGTACTCAAACCCAAACGCTTCTGGTGCCACTGACCCACTGAACACCTACTGCCTATCGTAGTGCCTAAATTATCTCCACTACAGTGCTACCGCTCGTACACCAAACGAGTTAGGACAGATGAACGGAACCAATCAGGCTAGGCTTGGGCTTTGGGTACGATGATCGCTTACAGGGTGGTACGTTCTTGGCCCGTGTGGGCACTGGGCACGTGCCCTTTGGCCTACTTTGGGGCACTGAAAGGATACACGTCTTTCATGTTGTCGATGAAGGGGGCGCGGATGATGTCGTTGATGCCGATGATGTTCTCGTGTTTGAAGCGCAGCAGGATCTTAATTTCGCGGAGCGTGCGCTGGCAGTACGTCTGGTGCTCGAACGGGCTGATCTTCTTTATGGCCACTCGTACCTTGTTTTCCCGGTCGTAGGCCGAGCTAGAGGGGGAGAAAACAAAACACGACTTCACGCCAACCACACGTTTAATCATTCAGACCAACAGCTGTATTGTTTAGTGCTTTAGAATAAACAGGGCGTGCCGGGCGGTGCACCCGGGCACACAAGTAGCCGTTCGAACCCTAACACCAGTGCTTAATAACGAGCTGGCATCGGGCTCACGTTCTTGGCATTCCCAGAATTCTCCGCGGCTCCTGCAGGGAGTGGACGAGCGACGGCCCGGGCTACTGATTTACCCCGAAACCGATAACGCTACACGGAAAAGAACGCGAGAACCGTATAGAGTCAGCGCGGCAGAAAAGAGCGCCCGAGATATGGTTTCCACGGAGACACGGACAGACAAGTCTTTGCAAAGAGGAGTTATGCAACAGGACGTTACCATGGGAACGGGGGGGGGCGGCGACACGGGCGAGAGTTCTTGCCCTTCAGCGCAGACGCAAGACCACAAAAAGGAGGAACGTGCAAAAAAAAAAAAAAAAAAAACGCTGGCATGACGCAGAATAATAAACAGGTCTATAAATACGCCGGGAGGCTCGGAGAAAAGCGATTTAGGAACAGACGAGGTTTCACAGGGGAACTGTAAATCTGCTCCTCGTACCGGCGTGCCCCAAACAAACATCCAGCACCCCTGTTACATCACAGCCCCGGCACAGGAACACAACCCCAAATATCTGTGTTCCTTCCTCTGTTACTCGCTAAATCCACTCCTGGATGAGCGCGTGACGAAAAGGGAAGGGTGACAAAGGGTTACAAAGCCATCTTGAAAGAGTTGGGACTCGATCTACGGGCGCAGACGGAACATAAGTGGAGTTTACTGGAACTGTGATGGCGCAGACGACGATTAGGAGGTCCTGCCTGGGGCGCTACTTCCCAAACGAATCATAAACGGGTTTTCCATTTGCACGTTGCTCAAGGTTCATCCGATGCCAAGACTCACCTAAAACCGCGGCCACTGGCGCCCCTGAGCCAAAGAGACGCCGATTAGTGCGCATTAACACCGTGTGAATAATAAAGCGCTCGCTCATATTCTCTCCCCTCTATTCATCTCGACACTCTCCTTCAAAGCCAGATTGAATGGCGGCACGCTGACGTCATTGGCAGAAGGGTTGCCATGGAGACTGGCACCACGGCAGTGTCTGGCATGGAGTAGATGTCCTGGCAATAGCCAGAGAGCAGGAGCGGGCGGTACGAGGAGCAAGAGCCGGTAGGGATGTGAGTTGGTACAGTTGCGAGTGTGCGAGTGTGTGTGTACGTAAATGTAGATAAGCTGCCGAGCTGAAGAGCCAAAGGTTGAAAGCCTAAATAATAAAGCGGGTGTGTTGGTGTGTGCAGAAGACTTAACGACATGCTGCCACTTGCAGAAGCCTACAGCAGGGCCTCCGTCTGCCCGGCCCGTGCTTACACACATCCTGCCTAACTCGAACTAAAACACTAAACCATATCAGGCTTCATGCTGTGTGTTTACATTATAAATCCATTTAAATTAAACTACGCAGAGACACGAGATCAGATCTTTATACCTGCTTATTTCCTTCTATGCCAGTAAACAAATCTTGATAAGTTCTAACATCACTCGGTTCCATCTTCCAATGGTTTTACTGGAACCACTCGCATTCCATTGCAACATCATGATGGGATTTTCCATTGGGAGCACCATGGCCCCATGAAGGGGTTTCTATATTCCCAGAGCATCAGACCTGGTTATACCACAGGTCACCTGATCAGATCTCCAACACATCCCATCAGTCACGATAAAGAACAACAACCAGACATCAAAAAGCAGAGAAGTCCAGAGCTCGGACCTGCAGGATATATTTAGTGGGTTAAGCTAAGAGGATGAAAGGACAGATGCTGGATTTAGACCGTGAGTTCTAAAGCTCTGACCACATTCTTGCATTCTTTCGTTCGCTCGAGGTGACCGGATCAAACGAGGACGAGATTCGGATGGGATTATACGGAAATACGAAGATGGAGAAACTTACAAAAGCCATGGTCTTTAAATTCTTACAAAAGACATACCTATCATAGGAGTGCATTATTAAGTATTGAAAAGGTCAAAGTTATAATTCTTAGGACCGTGATAACCCCTGGGGCGGAGCGAGGGCCAAACGGAGCTACAAGAACAAAAACAACTGAATGTGTTCGAACCCTCCGCCTGAACACACGTTCTCTTTTAGCCTGCTAAACTAAAGGGGTTTTGTTTTGTTTTTTTACAGTTACCTTCCCTCTCTTTCCTGTTTCCGTGTGTCCTCTCTGATCACTCTCCCACTCGTTTCTCATCACCACAACACGCTTTCACTTCTGATGCAAATCTAAATCTCACAGAACCTTCCTAAACTCGCCTCCTGTCCCCCGCAGGCGATGCTATACATCATTTTGGTGTCGATCGAGCCTGAATAAGCCGTATCCTCAGGAGAGCTCGGACTAACGGACTACAGAACCCCACGGGAAACGAGGGCTAATCGAGCGATCCCCAAATATACTGCTCCCAAACATAGGTCAACATTAAATATCCCATAACGTCTGGTGACCAGTGTAGAAGCTCAGAGATAGGGTATGCCACTCTGAACAGGGGCATAAACACACAATCTAACCCCATTACATACGATTCAGGCCGTCAGACGCCACCTCACAGTCCCGACCCTGAATCGGCCCCGCGGTGAACGGTGCGTTCCAAGCCGTGCCCGTTCAGGGTCCAGACTGCACGCCAATGCCGCGTCCTCTGTACTGCAGCTAAAGTGAGTGCGCAGAGCGAGAAACCTAGCAGATGGTGGAACATAACGAATGCCACTGCGTCTCCACTGGCATCGCCGTGTGGTACGAAGGCCGCACCATCAGCAACCACGACTGAGGTCATCACAGGACCCATTCCCAGCGCTGCAGGACATTTACAAATCACCGGTGACTTTACTCACCCGGCTCACAAACTGTTCACCAAGCTGCCGTCTGCCAGGCACGTGCCAACGGGCACCGAGCCCATACAACGCTGTACAACAAACTCATCTTCTAACAATATTTATTATTATTAAATATAGATTGATCATATTTTATCAGATTCATTCTGGATTTAGATGCGGTAGCACTGTAGAACAGATTTTATTCTCTCCTTTAATAATAATAAATAGTATTTGTAATACGTCAGTCATTAGGCATGGTTAGTGGTAGTAAAATAAGCTATAATTAGTCTAAACATGGACTTACTGTTTACTCATAGCTTTAGATTTTGGGAAAACGACACCATTTTAGAATCTTAGATAATACTGTAATATTACGTTAGGCCACGCCTCCTGTGTTTACTGTTTGGTAATGAAATACAGTGTTTAAAACACTTACGTTTCCCTAATCTGCTGAGTGTATTTATTTTTGCTGCAGGATTTTCAGTCAGTAATCTAATATTGGGAGCAGCTATTGTGTAAGTTGTGCGTGGCCGTATCTAACGTTGTGTACAGACACTGAGGGATCTGACCTTGGATGGCAGAACATTCTCGCTCTTACTAAACCCAGTAAAATCCTCCCTGCATGTTATTTTTATAGCGTGACATGCAAAGCTCCAAGATCAGATTAAGTCATGATTTGACTGTTAAACCAGTTGAACAGTCAGGAAGCTCTTATGGGGGATTTGTAGGGCACTGGAATCGCTCTGGATTTAGTTTCGGTGGACGTGTGCCTCCCTGGTTTACTGGATAAAGACCTAAACTAAACGTTTTTGGCTCATTCGTTCTGCTCCGTGTGAGAAACCAGTGCAGGTTCAGGCCAATAATGAGGTCACTCTTATAGCCTGACCCCTCCTATAAGCGGGAACAGATGGACTGGGCCGGACTGGGCCGGTCCGAGTCACTTATTACTTTAACCTGAACACACGTCTATGTAAAATCTCTGCTTGTGCATGCAGGAAAAAAAACCTAACCAAACCTCAAATACTGTTTCCACCGACCACGTTCAGAATCCCGTCAACAAAATAGTTCAGGTTTCCAGGAAACGCTGTCAGTGTCGCTTTCAGAAAGCGGCTGGTCTTATCTGTAATGCTCTTTTATTTATTTATATATATATATATATAAGCAAATACAGTAAATTTCACAAAGCTCCTCAGCAAAAAGGTTTACACAGATCGTACGAATGCTGCGATTTATCGTAAGCTACGCGAACTCAGTCCGCTGCAGCACTGTAATATCAGAAGAAATACCTCCTGAACGCAGCCCCGGCTAAACCGAACCCAGAGATCATGAAAAAACAAACTAACCAAGATTGCAAAATATCCTTCTTGCAGCCGGCAGCCACAGTGATGCAGCATAACGTTACGTACAAACTCAGAAAACATGTCAAACCTCGGCCTTCTTATTAAACCCACAGCATAATAAGTCCTAATATCTAACATAAAGAATAATCATATAATACGGTGCATTACACTAAACTATTTTATATAGCGTTTACTTTTTAAAGAGTAAACATTCCATGGAAGTGCATCTGAAAATAATAATAATACAATTATAGAAAAATCGGTTTATTTTCATAGGGAAACACTAACCTTGTTCCTGCGTATTTATTCTTATATTATAGCACTACTTTTATTGGATACATGTATTGGTCATTATTAGTGGACGATAAAGAGAACCCAGAATTCACTAAACCCCAGTTACAGTGCCAGTCCTTCTCAGGGTTCTATAAACAGGAACTGCTGCCACTCTAAATCTGATGTTCCTAAACATCATAATGTGACTTTGATGGATGGTTGTTTTTTTTTTTTTTTTAATGGGAAACTTGTTTTAATAATAAAACCCATACCCCATGAAGCTGAAAATATAGGGGTGACGTTTTGATTGGTCCTCGTGCCAGGTCATAACTTTCTGATTGGCTGGGTCTCGTTAAGGAGCAGGGTGCTGGCTCATCTCTACATCCTACAGAGGTTACTGTAAGGTCTTAGGGTTTCAAAATCAAATAAAACAACCAATCCTTCACAAAGTATCTCTGAATAAAACTAAAAGAAGAAAGTAAATAGTTGAATCAGTGATAATCCGCTCTAAATAAGAGCATGTGTTAAACCCAAACGAGATGCCCTCACAGCTTACAGATCATCTAAACCATAAAACAGGCTCTGTGCTTATCTTAATGTTGATCAGATGCACAGGAATCCATGTTCTTTCTCTTTCTCTCTCTCTGACCTGGGTTAGTGTGAGCAGTAAAATGGTAACACGAGAAGTTAATTAAAATGTAAACCTTAATATAAGAGACGTTCAGATCTTTATTTAATGTACTGTTCAGATTACTGTTAAAGGCAAGTCTGTAGATATCTGCCTTTATTTATAATAATACATTCTACTAAATATCACTTATATTTTACTGATCCTGTTTTAGTTATTTATTTATTTATGTATTAAGATACAGGTTATGTAAAAGCTTAGGCCCCAATGTTCATTTATTTATAGTCTTTGTGCTCATTAGTCCAACTTTTATTACTCAGAGGTTACACCATTATCCCTTTTTTAATGTTTTAATTTCCCCTCATTTTCAGTTATTTTTTGGTCATT
This sequence comes from Parotocinclus cesarpintoi, assembly GCA_034780495.1. Lineage (NCBI taxonomy): Eukaryota > Metazoa > Chordata > Actinopteri > Siluriformes > Loricariidae > Parotocinclus > Parotocinclus cesarpintoi. The sequence continues at coordinate 1,446 of JAUZSV010426489.1, read as the reverse complement.
TCAACACATTGTAAGAAAAAAACATTAACATGAATTATAATTATTATATTTATGTTATATTAATAATATAATCCGATTATATTGCAGTATCATTTACACAAAATAAACAATTCAACAATTCCGTCCATCAACAAGTGATTTAACCAAGTTAGCCATCTCGCTAAGTTCAGTTAGCCGGGCACCAAATGTACCAGAAACACGTTTTAAACACTAAATAATTTAATCGTGTGAATAATTAAATGATGAAAGTGTGAGCATTTTTGGACCTCCTAAAACAGGCAGATTTACACACAGATCGCGGGTGCAAACGTTTAAACAATGTTTTCGGACTTTTTTTTTTTCGGCAAGAAACAGGAGCTATGTTACGGCTCCGGATTAATCCGCATACTACCTAGTATGTGAGAATAGGACGCGGTTACATACTGAGGTACTTATGTTCCCATACTAAACAGTACGCTAGTGTGCACCTTTAAACTTACAACTGTTCACAGTCCTGATTGAATGAAGCAGCTCTAACGAAAGCGCGGAGAAAACGAGAAGGAAAAGACTTACCAAACCATCCCATAAGCACCTTCTCCTATGTAGGACAGGTTGTTGTAACGCGGGCCCACATCGAAGGCCTGACCGCGGACCAACTCAGCACCGGATCCGGGATTGGGGCCGCCGCCCGCAGCCATAGCAGGGCCAAACACCGCCGCTGCTGTCGACATGGCTCAGAAAGATAGGCTTCCCTCACACAAACAGCCAACTACAATAAAAAAACAGCCTCAATAACAGCACTAAACTTCTCCCAGTGGGTAGTCCGGAGCTCAACGGTCGTGTGTACCGAAAGAAAGTGAATAAAAGCCGGTATAAAAGAGGACAAAGTGTTTAAAGAGGAGAGTGAGAGTGAGAGTAGCTGCGGTAGTGAGACTGCGGAGTGCCTTCAACCGAGCTCAGGAGATATCGGGGGAGATCACGTGATCCGACCAGCTCACTGCTACAGGAGAAAAACACTAAGTACAGACGATAAACCGATTTCCATTTACATCGTATTTAACAATCCAGTGCAAAACCAGTCCTGAGCAAGCCATTCCGATCTGTACCAGTCCTACATTGTTTACAGAAAATATTCCTTTTATTATTTATTGATTTATTTCGTGTCTCACGCGATGCTGTGTTTGTGTTTAGGAATCTGCTGTCCCACAGTAATGAGCAAAGAGCCAAAGGGTGTTTTGTTTACTGCTCTTACCGCTTCTCTTACTTTAGGTCTGCTCTCTTTTTTTAAATCCTGGTCCTCTCTTGGAAGCTCTCTTATAACCTTTAGGGAGTTTTTTCTTTCCGCTGTCTCCCTACGTTTGTTCTCTGTAGGGTGTGTAGAGTGTTGGGAAGGAGAATTAGGAGACCATTTTGGATACAGCTCATAATGGAGTCCTTTAACCCATTAAAAACCATGATCCCTATTTG
>JAUZSV010426478.1:0-10483 GCA_034780495.1 Parotocinclus cesarpintoi | reverse complement strand
TAATCGGACCAGCCGGTTATTAGGACCAAAACGATCACGTCCCGATGTGGTCCCATTAACCGGAATCGACTGTACTTCTTTTGGGATTTAAGTCCCATCCGTCCTTTCCAGTCAGACGTCACAACAGGTGCTCAGAAAATTGGCCCTGCTGAGCCTTTACATGACCTTGTGTATGCATTGACCTCAAGCCAAAGGCATGAGTGAAGTGTGACTCAGACAGATTTTCCAGGATTAGCAACCACACCATATGTAGAAGACAAATATAGACAAGTACTCACGTTTACTACTGCAGGAACTCTTCCTCCTGCGACTGTTCCTCCTCCTCCTCTTGCTCATCTTGCCATGTGATGCAGCATCCAGATATCACTATAGAACTGATCAGATTAAAAAAAACATTTAATTATCAATTACACTGCTCAGTTAATTTTGTGAGCAGTAGTGCCATTTTGATAGAAATCCCAATATTTTATATACCTTTGTCAGTTTAGTAGGTACTTTTTGTCTGATACCTACCTTCATTAATTATTACAAATACCTGCCATTTAAAAATATAAAGTTACTGATAATAATAATAATGATAAAATCTGTAGTATAGTCTGTTTAAATGCTGTAGTGTGAAGTTTATTCTGTAAGTTGACTTATTCCACCTATAACATGTACTGAGGTATGTTTTAACGTTTTAATTAAAAAAATGTGCAATACTACAAGCTACACTCACAGCCACTTTATTAGGTACACCTGTTCAACAGCTCGTTAACACAAACATCTAATTAGCCTATGGTATGGCTGAGACTACCTGCTACTACCTGAAAACTACCTGAAATCAGAAAGGGGAAGAAACATGATTTTAACATTTTAAATGTTAACATGGTTTTAATGACTGTAATGGTACCTTTAATGGCTTTTACAGCAGCAAAAGATCTCACCGGGTACCACTCGTGTCAAATAAGATCAGGCAACTAATGCTGCAATTCACACTGACTCACCAACATTGGAAAATGGATGATCGGTAATGTATAATGTTTTGGGATGCTGATGGAATATCTTCTTGGTACACTCTGGGCACCTTAATACCAATTAAGCATTATTTAAAAACAGCAGCCTACCCGAGTAATGTTGTTTACCATGTTCATAATATCAAGACCACAGTATCTTCTCAACAGAATAATGGGCCATGGCACAATGTTAAATTCAGCTCAAACTGGTAACTTGAACATGCCCATGAGTTCACTGAACTCAAATGGTCTTTAGGCACCATATCTCAATCCACCTTTGTGATGTGCCGATAATAAATCCTGTCAATATGGACCAAAATCCCTAAGGATTTTTTTCCAGCACATTGCTGAATCTATGCTACAAATAAAGACAGTTATGAAGTCATAAGGGGTCCAATCCAGTATCAGCAAGGCGTACCAAACATAATGCACTGTAAATCTGGTTTCCTATAACAGAACAAAAATAAATGAAACAGATGTTGTCTCAAAATGAGATGGTGTTTTTATGTTCATGCTGTTGTAAATAAGATATTGAGATTAAATCACTTTTTAAGGGGTTTTTTTGTTGTTTTTGTGGATCTCTATTACTTTCCCTCAATACATTCATCCTTATAAATCCCCTAATCAAACCCGAAACTACACAATATCCAAACAAATATTTTTCTTACCTTGTGTATACAGCAGCCCAGTCAGTCCAGACTTCCCTTATATGATGAATCAACTTTGGCTTACATGCACTGTTCCACTTCTGATTGATCTATTTCAGTCTTAAAGCCTGGAAGCAGCTTAATAACGCTAATCCTGTCAACTGCTTATGATGTCACGTTTACCTCTGGTTATTCAGTGCTTAAAGCATTTGTTAAGCAGCCTTTTGTGGATTTTGTTGTAAATGAGATGGCTAAAAAATGGAATATCACCCAAATGTGCTTGGTTACATTTTTTTTCTTGGGACATCACCAGTTTTTTGCTAGGTTATATACAGTACAATAAGCAGCCCAATTTTAATCTTCATGCTTCTTGGTTCAGCACTTGTGGTTCACACAAGACGATCAAACTAAACTACAACTCCAAAAAGACATTCCCTGTGCTTAGGACATTTTGCGAGCGTTTTTTTATTTTAGAAAATCAACAACAACCTAATTTGACCAGATCTGAGATGATTTACACGCTTGTATTTCTAAGGTTGTACTAGCATTTCTTATATTGTCCACTAGATGGCATTTCGACAAGTTTATCAATTGTATGCTTCAGATAAACGTAATTAACTGCGAATATAACAAACTGAACTTGGACGTTAATACTAGCTTGGATTATTTTTTTCAAAAGTTATGTTTTTCTCCCAAATGAAGCTAGATATACGTTTTATTTTTAACGTTATACTTTGTTTACTGAGAAAAACAAAACTTTATGTTGTAAATGAATCACATTAGAAGACTACTGTCTACCTATAATCAGGTTTATGTATGAATTAATTAGCAGATTAGCTGGCCAACACCCTTTGTCACAAATTCCCTAACGATTCTAATTAAATTAACCAATGTTAAATGCATTTATAATATAATATATGTACAGTATGCATTCATGTTTGCTATTTCCTGTCTTTGCGGTCTTATGTCAAAAAAGTAAATACTTCTTTTCTCTTTTTAAAAAATATTCTTAGTCAGTTCAATTCAATGAGCTTGCCAAACCATTTAAAAAAGGTTATTAATACTGTAAATACAGTAAAGTATAAAAGACTGTAGGGTGTATTTAGTTTCTTGCCTCATAAAAGAACTGATTCATTTTGTTTTGTGTAATTAATTGCTTGATTTGGACTGATAGAAAAAAAAAAGACTTTGTTTAGACTTTAAACAGTGGTGCTTCTTGCCGTGGGGTAGTAGTAGTTTGGAGCGGAAGTGTATATGCTATGCTACCACTGAACACTACTGAACCTGTGCTAATGTGTAACATCTACCATTGTTACCCTATTATCCCAATCACAAGGTAGGCTTTATATAATATAAGACATGCTTGGACATTCTGTATCTAATCCAACATATTTAACGAAATAAAAGATCTAGCATTCTAACATATTTCTCATGTCAGGTAGTATGGCTTGAGACAGAGAATAAACATTTAGCTGATTGAGTAAAAAGATTTGCTCTGTATCCTGACATGAATAAATGAACTGTGTGTTTTCACACACATTCTTTATCCGTTCCTTGACGTGTACAGTACTTTACGTTTATTGACTTTGAAGTTCGCCTTAAATAAAGAACTTCTTTTGGACTCTAATAGGAAGGCATCCCATCCATACAGCATCAGAGAATACACATTTTTGCTAGGCTTACATAGATCTGGGTCAGATTAGTTTTCGCAGCACCAAAGCTCCATTTGTTAGCTAATAATGCACAGAATCAAATTACCAACTTCCTGTTCTTCACTGCTCATAGGTCCATGGGGTTAAACTGACTGTTAAGGCCACCTTGCTGATAGGCTGTTCTTGGCCACAACGTTTAAATTCCATGACACGTTTTTATTCCCTATTTATTATAATTCCTAAAAGCCCAGCCCTTAAAGTGAGCGGACGTAGCTAGAATTGTTGTTAAACGTATACATACTTTTATATTGTTGCACTACATAATTACTGACCCTAATCTTGGTATTACTATGCATAATTTATCATCCCTATGTACAAATGAACCACCTTAAGAACACCACTAAGCAAAAATATTCTCAGTGCAGTAGTGACACGAAGGCACTGGAAAAAAGTGTATTGGGGCCAAATGAACTGACATGACCTGAACCAGTTTAATCATAACTCAATAATGAACCTTTTTACTCTAGTTGCAGAAGGGTTTTTTTTGACACCACAAAAGTCACTTTTCATGATACTATATCCTACTTGTTTTTCGAAGCATCTTAAATAGGCCTTACCTGTTTGGTTTGTACTGCGTTACATTTACAAACTTAAATTATAATACAGTTCAAAATGTAAAGTTTTTAGACCAAAGTGGTTTACTTTATCATAGTCACATCTGTCGTATTGAGACTGCAATGCAAAAATGCATATTTTTAGACGCTTTGAAATAATGGTGTGATTTGTGTTCATATGAAATTCGAATTGCACAGTAATTGTAGATGAGTGATAAAGTGGTTTCAGCCACTTGATGTTTGTTGAAGAGAGGAGCAATTAGTGGCCAAGCATGCAGGGCTTTCAGAATGGACTGGAATGGACTGAAGTTTAATTCGTTCATTAGCATTTGAAACCATATGGACATTTTCTCTTGTAATGTCTAATTATTTAAGATACATAATCACAGCTTCTTGTTGGTGCTATGCCAACTGCCAAGTCATTAATGGCGCTCTTCTTCCTCTGCCACCTTCCAAAGCAGCTCTCTTGCTGAGCAAACATTCAGAAGCATGTACAAATGTCTGACACACAATGATGCCATGTCAAAGTAGGTTTTGAGTGCCAAGCTCATATGTTGACCATGAGGATGCCCTGAAACCAGTTGCTCTAAAATAATGCATGCAAAACTAATGGGAGGTCCCAAAAAGGAAATCATATGCTCATATATTCATACACTCACCAATCACTTTATTTGGTACTACTCCTTGTTTTTACATTTATTGCTCGTTTTTGTTACCTACTCAAACCCTTGCCTCTGCTTGTGGATGAACAGCGTTGAGTTAAATGACACAATGTTTTCTTGAATAATTGATTGGAATATTTATTATCTTGGTTGTTATAGCAAGCTGATATCGATCGGATGGCTGTTAAACGATGCATCGCTGTAGATGCACTTTAGTTCTTCAATTACAGACTGTAGTCTGTGTGTTTCTTCTAAACTCTCTTCCCTAATGGTCAGGACCCCCACAGGACCACTACAGATCAGGTTCCGTTTGCGTGGTGGATCATTCTCAGCACTGCAGTGACACAGATAGAGCTATTAAACTATAGCAATAAAAACGGACTTTTGTGTCAGGAAAGAGAGGAATTTGCTTAGAACGAAATCGTGAATCAGGACTAGTGGTGCATGACTAACAAACTTCAGATCAAATGTTTAGCATCAGATTACTTCATGGCTCAGTTAGGAACCTCTTGCATATGGTGTTAGAGTGTATAATGCTTTTTGCACGGCCTTTTGTCGAGTTGTGGAGACAGATCAGAGCAAAGCAGTGTGGCTAGATTTTATGTTTAGTTCAATATAATCTTATATATATTTATTCCATCTCCTTTTTCTGCCTTACTTGGTCTTTACTTCACATTTCTCAGGTATTAGAAAGATTTATCAATAATGATTACCTCAAATATTTATATCCACCTCAATTGCATAAAGTCAGAGATGCCTTCTGACATTTAAAAAATGTCTTCAGGGACTAAGACTTGTATATAAAAGATAAATCACCATCCATGCACTACTAATTTTAATTCATAATATAGTAATATTTAAATGATTACACAATTAAACTGTTTTTTCAGTCTGGATCAGAGAGGCTTGCAAATTCCATACATTAACATATTTGGGCATTCATTTTGCTGTTAAAGTAAACAAGTAGACAAAAAATATGCTTCCAAAAATAAAATTAAATAAACACTAAAGCGTTTTTGTTGCTTGTCCACATGAGCCACTGTAGTTCTAGACTAGCTGCACACAGTTTTATGTTAGTTTCCCTTTGCTATGATTAAAGAATGAGCAAATTTGTATGACTAAATGACTTTAAATCATTTCATTACAAATACAAGTTGTTTGCAGATGTGGTCAGGGTCGTGCATGGTGTCTCATTTACAAACAAAACACACCGCTGTTGCTAACAGAATGAACAATGATATACAAAATAAGAGTTTGGCAGGTAGGATGTTTACAAAATAAGATGTATTAAAAAAAAAAAGAGGTGGCTGGTTTATTAAAATGTAGCAGATCATGTAAACCAGATTATGAAATGTCTCACAGCAAAAAAAGATAAAACATTATTCAAAAACACACAATGGAATTAAAGTAATAGTTTAATCTTTATATTTTTATGATGTTTTTTCTTCCAAAACCTGGTACTTTTAATAGTGGAAAAACCGAAGAGTTTTTCATCTTTTTAATTATTGTTAATGAATGTTTAAAATTCAATTACCAGTTCAGATGTATTAGTTACCAATAGCCCATTAGCTGTGGACTGTGTCATTTCTGCACTTTGTTCGTTTACCTGAATATATCTCATGGCTCTGTTAACTGGACTCTTAACTGGAAACTAAAGGATTATTGTATAGGCCTGGCTAGTGGCTGCAAGGCCACACGAGACTCCTTCAGACAGCAGCCTATTACACAGTTCATTTCTGCTTCTTACTGGGCAGTGGAGGATTGGATCCATTTCACTTTGCTACAGAGCGAAAAACAATTACGGGCGCAGTAGGATTTTATGGTCACTCAATACATTTCTTTTCATACAACCTCATGCTTACATTCATACATCTCTGCAGATCATTCATTCATCTGCTCTGCATATACATTGAATGTGTGCCTGGCCATTTTGAGCTTTTATTCAATTAGACCAAAGGATATTATTAATAATAATAATAATAATAATAATAATAATAATAATAATTTAGTTGCCACTTTTAACGAATTGCTTCTGTGTGGGAGTAACTGGTGTCCCTGTAATGTGTATAAACCTATTTTTGCCATCAGTATGAACCTTTAGATTAAGATATTTTGTGATACTACTAATCTAGAGAACAGGATGAGCACTGTCAGAGCCCTAAAAAAACCTCCAGCAGTACACTGCCACTGGTGTGGCTGTGTCTGACCAAACGATAACAAGCAGGGTGAGGGCCTAAGATCCTGTAGTGGGCCCTGTGCTCACTGCCCAACACTGTTGGGCTTGATTGGCATTTGCCCCAGAACACCATAACTGGCAGATCTGACACTAGGTTTTTCACAGATCAGCATATTTAATGTGAGCATGTGGGTATGGAGACCTCTGGAGAATATTATGCCACCTGTAACATCATTTAGCATGACCGCTTTGGTGGTGGGTCAGTGATGTTTTGGGGAGACATATGCCTGGAAATAGTCGCAGACCTCTACAGGCCTTCATTGGGCTCATGATCAGACACTGCTCTGGTGCAGTGGGTCCTGGATTCTTCCTAGTGTGTAACAATACAGGCAGTTTTTGGAGGATGAAGGAATTGATCCCATTGACTAACACCTCCCACCCCCGCTCGCCTGACCTAAATCCAGTGGAACACCTCTGGGGCATTATGTTTCTGTCCATCTGACACTGCCAGGTTGCACTTCAGACTGTCCAGGAGATCAGTGATGCCCTGCTACAGATCTAGGAGGGGATCCCCCAGGACACCATCTGTCGTCTCATTAGGAGCATGTCCTGATTTGGTCGGGCATGCATACAAACATTTGAAGGCCATACAAAGTACCATACCATTTTTGATTAGCTGTAATGGAATTATGACTAAATGGACTAGCCTGCTGCATCACTTTTTTGACTGATTTATGTCTACCCTCTGTAAAGTGATAATTCTCATTTTCATCACACTGTTGCATCCTTTCCTTCCTAACGCATTACCCAGTCCATATCAGGAAATAAATTCTGCATTTTTCCCATTGAGATCTGATGTGATTTCAGTGTTCCTTTGCTTGTGTATATGGAGTTGGAAGTTCAGAGGAGAATGTTAGGTAAACTGCTTCATATTGTGGATGATGTCTCCCATCCTCCCCAATACTGACTCTGTCTGTCCATCGGTCATCATAAATCAAGTCTCAGGAGATTGAGGGTGTTCATGATTGTAGACTGTGGCAATGTCCTTAAATGATCTTCGAAATGCAGATGGGGAAAATTGATTGAAAAAGCAGAGTTTGTAAACCCCATTTCGAGCTGCCATTTAGCTGAGTGAAAACGTCAATGAATATAAATTGTTTTCAGTTAAATGACTGCCTTGCATTTCAAATGGACTCTCTGTGCCCCTATTGAAATCTCCAGGAGTGAAAAAATATGCACGTGGTTGATAAATTCTTTTCTCTTTAGCTTCCAGGTAATATCACAGTTAAGATCTAGACACAATTTTTTTCATTTCACATTGAACACACACGTTATCTATATCCAAATCATTTTACAGTCCTCACCACATCTATGCTAAGGAATAAAGCTCCATCCAACTAATGGTCCCTGGCCATGTTATTTCACCGGACTGCTGCTGGGAGACTAAGTTGGAAGAACACACATGGTTCCATGGTTTAATTCTGAGTCAAGTTGGAGGCACTGTTAAACGTGAACAAGGGACTCAAGTTCCCAAATATCCAAAATCAAAAAAGGTTGAGACAGTACAACAACCGGTGACAACCACCCATACTTTGCACGCATTAAGACGTTTTTATGGGTCAAATGGAACAAAATAAGACCTGAAACATTTCATCGCTTTGCATCCTCTGTGCCAAAACATCTTTTAAGTGTTGTGAAAAGGAATGGCAACATTATATAGCATATAAGTGATAAATATTTAACCTTGCCAGCTCTTTTTGGAATGTGTCTCAACCTTGGAATGCAGCAATGGATGTATGTCAACAAATAATTTGAAGTTTACCAGGCAAAAGGTATGAAAATCTTGGGTCCATAATGACTGCGTTGAAATGTATCACACTGCACCAACTCGTTATGAATTGGGCTTGTAATTAAACTGGCAATTAATTAAATATCAGATAATTGAGTATAGATAAATGCATCAATACCATCATAAATTAATTATTTTCTCAATGGTTTAAGAAATCCAGGCCATAAATGATATGAGACACCACAGGACATGGTAGCATACAGGTTCTGTATGATATCCAGCAACACATTTGCCCTCAGATGTTGCAGCTGGGCCTGTAGATCCTGCACAGTTTTAGGTTGCTAAAACTGTGGAGCTAGATGGTTCCATAAATGCTCATTTGGCGAGAAGTCTGGCAACTGGGCAGGCCAAGGAAGTGTTTTAATCTGAGACATTCCTGGGAAACCCTTGTTCAAAAATGGCAGCTGGATGCCCTACCATGAGAAGCAACATGTGGCTTCAGGACTCACGAGTCCTATTGTTCTTTTTTTTTTTTTAGTTCTTTTTTAATAGTAAAATCTATTTAATTACATATAATGTGGAAACGGGCAGCACGGTGGCTCGGTGGGTAGCACCGCTGCCTCACAACAAGAAGGTCCCGGGTTTAATACCAGGGTGGAGCGGCTGGGTCCTTTCTGTGTGGAGTCTGCATGTCCTCCCTGTGCCTGCGTGGGTTTACTCCAGGTCCTCCGGTTTCCTCCCACAGTCCAAAGACATATTTGTTAGGTGAATTGGCATCTCTAAATTGTCATTGATTTGTGTATGTATGACTGGTCTTGGAATGAAATTGTGTATGGATCTAACCTTGTGCGTTTCGCTGATACCAATAAGTGCTGTTAAAAGAAGCCAAATAAATAATTTGGAAAATCAATATGATTAGAGTTCTCAAGCAGTTTCTTACAAATGTAAATGATCTAAAAAATACAAAAGTGTTGCTGTAATATCCCTCTATAGCACATTGCACACAAATACAGTACTACATTTCTTATACTTCTAAATTTCTATGCGATATGTGCACAATGGCATATTGTGTTGTTCAGCATAATTCCTCCAAGGCAGCCCCCCCAAAAGGCAAAGGATCTCAAGGCACTGCCAATCTCGCAAGGCAAAATGCCAAAGCAAAAACGCTGCCTGCATAATTATGTAACAGAATGGATCCCACCCTGATTCCGAGATTGCAGTAAGAAAAGAAACCTCTTACAAATAATTCTAGCATGAATAAAAGTGTAATTCTACCCACTCAGCAAGAGTATGAACATTTAGGCCTGGAGAGGAGCGACATATCAAATGCTTATGGAGCCACAGAAGTAAGAGCTTGGTGCCTTGGCCTTATGTATGACATTATAACTCTTATATTGTTATAGCTTTATACTCAGTTTAAGTATGTTTTCAGTATGTGGGCTTTAATTAGGGCTGTGTTTGTGATCGAGCTCCTGTTGGCAAAATCTGAAGTGTTGTGTATCATGCTGGGTTTCTTTAGATGCATCCCATAGTGAACTGCTCTGTGTGCTAATATTAATATTTTAACACTGCATGATGGCTCTCTGTGGAGAATAACTGTCAGACCTTTACTGACAGGGCAAAATGAGGACTGGACTGATAGCTTCAATTGCCTGTTCTCAGAGGGGCCTGCTTATACTCCGTATGGAGTGTTTTTAATTTCTGTGTTACTTTTGAAAGTCTGCTGCATGAACACAACCACATACTATGTTTTTGGTGAGTGGCAAGGTGGTGCAGTGGTGAGTACTGTAGCCTCACAGCTTCAAGGATTCAAGGTCCCCTGTTTGATCTCGAATGGGTTTACCTTTATTTCTTTCAATATTCCAAAGACAAGTTTTAGGATGGACTGGCCATTCTAGACTGGCCCATGACTAGCATGTTGATATATAACCTTGTTTCTGCCTTTGAT